>VZTX01014159.1:9616-39763 GCA_013400915.1 Pardalotus punctatus | reverse complement strand
CTTTCTGTCTGCTGTTGTAGGGGCTTGGCTGTGGTGCAGCTCTGCCCAGGGTGTCCCCTGGAACACGGCTCAGGGTCACTGGGACTGCCAGCGGAGCGGGAAGTGCCCTGACTGGGGCAGCACTGGTACGTGCCAGGCAGCAGCCTCTCCCTGCTGCGCGCTGATGCAGAAAGGACCCTCACAAATGGCTTTTGTTTTCCTCGGAGCTCATTAGCATATTAATGCTTGGGGTTTCAGCCAGGAGCTCCGCTTGCTCCTTAGAGTAATAGGAGTGCGGTAACTGTTTCTGGAATGGTTGAGATAACACGCCTGTAATCTGGTATAACATGCCCATAATCGGGTTTTGCATTTATTTTTTCTGTAGTTTACACTTTGAGTAGCATTAAAGGCTAGTGAGGTTTGCTTTTCTTGCTCTTTTTAAGCCTTTACCATCTTGTAAGGATCCTGTGGTTTTGACAGGTTAAACAGGAAGCTGAAACTTTAGTAGAAATACCTTTCACAGCAGACTGCAAGTTAGCAAATACAAGCAGTAGTGAGTGCAAATTCTGAGTTGACAAAGAGGTACATGATCTTTGTGGCCTCGGTGGGATTGTTTTCAAACACATCACAGTAATACCAGAAAATCATGTGCTCAGAAACAAATACTTGTGGTAATTTTATACAATGTGAATGTAGTGTTTTGCAAGGGGTGGGTTGGGCTAGCTCACAGAATCCTCCTAAGGGGTGTTTTTGTAAGATTTGCAAAAAGCTATGTGAGAAGATGCTTTGGGAATGGACAGGAAAGTTGTGTAGTTGGACTAGGTGATCTTCAAAGGTCTGTTCCAACCCAGACCACTCTGATGCTGACATTGTGTCCTGTTCTTTGAGTTCCTCACAGTGGGCCACTCGTGTCTCCAGGGAAAAGGAAAGCTGCTTTAACAGCAGTTTTCTGATGCTCTTTGAAGAAAATTGGGTAGTGCTAGGATTATCTTCGTTTGCTTGGATTGTTTGATTTTATTTATTTGTTCACTTATTAATCTATTCACTTATTTATTTATTAAGATCAACACTAAGACAGGGCTGAAGGCAGTTTGCTTTGGTTGTGTTTAATCATAAATAAGCAGACCTGCTCTGAAACCACACTCGGCATCTGCTGGAGGCACAGTTCAGAACTTCAAATGTGAATGCTGGCAGAGCTGAGGACACCCATGAGACTGATCAACAGGACTGTGAAGCAGTGAAGGACCGTGCCAGTTATGTTGACTTTTAAACGGTTTCTCCCTTTTACTAGCTTAGAAAAATACAAATTTGCCAAACCACTTAACAGGTTTTGAAAAATAGCCTGGGAGATTTTCTTCTGACACAGGGACTGCTCTGAGCAGAAGGAGGTGAACATGTTTGGCCTAGTCAGGCTTATGCTGTGGAGAACTGATTAATCTGTAAAATTTGCTAGAGATGGTTTTTTTTTGTGTGTGTCTATTATGAAGCTAAATATGAGGATCCTTCAGTGCCTCAGTATCTGTGCTGTCTGTTTTGCTCTCTAGAATGTTTTGGAGGATTGAATTTTACTCAGTCTTCTTGTTTGTGTTCCAGATACTGCTCAAAACCAGGGAACAGAAGGTTATCCCACGAGAAATCGCGGAGAAAATAGTAAAAAATATTCCTGCCAACGAATGCATTGAGAAGGTTGAAATTGCTGGTCCTGGTAAGATAGTTTCATTTTCCACACTGTGTATATCTTAAAACAAAAAGGGCAATTTTATAGTGAGAGGGAAGCTGAGTTCTACTGTTTTGTGATGTAAAACTGCAGTTACAGGGTGAATTAGCTTCTTTCTTGTGATCTTGGTGAGGCCTTCAGGCCTGTGCCGCAGCAGAAAATGTCCTTCTGTATTATAATTGGCAAGTATGATCCTGAGCCCTTTAATTTGCAATATTTTGCAAATTAAATTAATTTGCAAATTTTTGCAGCTTTTCGTATATTGGTGATGGGTATCAGGCCACATTCATGAAATCACAGCAAAAATCAACAGCCCTTCTTGCTCTTGCTTGCATGGCTGAGGAGAGCTTGTCCTCTCAGAACTGAGAGGCCAGAGTAGCATGGAGATTATTAATTCTTGCATCTGTTTAGTCCCTGTGACCCAGGGAAAAATGCAAGGGCTCATATTCCTTAGGCCTTCAGCATAAACACAAAAATCCCATGGCACAGCCCTTCTGGGGCTTGAGCAGAAACTTGTTCACTGCCTCAGTGAAGCAGAAGTAAGACAGTGTCATGCCATGAGCATGAATTATCCCAGATGAAACTATGTTTTAGGATATTAATTTAAAAAAAAAAAAAAGATAAAGCGGGATTTGTTTTTGCATTTGGGAAACCAAATTATTTATTTTTTTGTAAAAAGTTGTTTCTATAAATTCACCATTGAGTGACAGTGTACAAAAAGGAGTTATGTCAATGATGTAGCTTGCAGCATCTGACTCCTGCAGTAAAGGCCATAGTGGTGTGAACAGACTATTCTAACCTGGGAACAGAAATTGTCTTCTAGTGACAGCTTTGTTGTCCTGTGACTGAAAAATGTTTTGTCAAGCTGACTACATGTGCTCTTGTGCTTGATGCGTGAAAACAGAAATCCAGGGGGGAAGGAAACAAGAAGTGGTTTGAAGCCCTTTTGCAGCCCCAGCACTCATTGCTGTTTTTTTTCCTGCAAAGGTTTTATCAATGTCCACTTGAGAAAGGATTTTGTGTCGAAGCAGCTGAGCAATTTATTGATCAATGGAGTTCAACCACCACCTATTGGCAAAAGGAAAAAGGTAGAGCAGTAAGCACACAGCCATCCTGCTATAGGGGAAGTGTTCTGGACTGCAGATAGCAGTGAAATTCCCCCCTGAAGTGATGTGCTGAGCAGGTGTCCATGTCAGCAGGTTGTTAGAGCAGAGTCTGTGGGTTGTGGCATAGGAACCAGTGGCCATGGGGTAGGTCACGTGTACTTGGTGGGGTCTCTGGTGGGTGACAGACAGGGCTCAGGTCAGTCTGGGAGTGATCCCTGACCCTTGGCTGGGCTGCAGCAAAGCCCAGGCTGAAGCCTGCTCTGATGTGCAATACTGAGGGTCAGTGGAGGTGGTCCTCATTCCCCCTGCTCCCCCCAACAAAACCCACATCAAACACACAAGGTGTGGAAATGGCCTCATATTCCTGTGTTCCTCTGTTGCTGTGTCCAAGGTGGTGGTGGATTTTTCCTCCCCCAACATTGCAAAGGAGATGCACGTTGGCCACCTGCGTTCCACCATCATCGGGGAGAGCATGTGCCGGCTGTTTGAGTTTGCAGGCTATGATGTTCTGAGGTGAGACTCGATTTGTGGCTGTGCTGGGCTTGCTGGGCTGTTTGTGCAGTCCCTGTCTCTGTGTTTTGCTCTGTTTTGGTTTTAGTTTATAAGCACATAGAAAATAACCCAAGTGTAGCAGGGTTAGGAATCGAGGTGGGCAGCAGCTTCAGTGCAGTGAAATTGGGGGAGCTTGGCTGCTCTGGGTTTCTGGCATTATGTGTGTTTCCTTTAGAATATGTATTTTTAAAATGTGTGTATCTTAAAGCATATGTTTAAGAGATGATTATTATTGTGCTCTTCAACTGCTTCAAGGTTAAACCATTTAGGAGATTGGGGCACCCAGTTTGGAATGCTCATTGCTCACCTCCAGGACAAATTTCCAGATTACTTAACTGTTTCTCCTCCCATTGCGGATCTCCAAGCTTTTTACAAGGTATGTGTAGCAGATAAGTGTGATGTTTATGTCAGCATTTGAAAAGCAGATTGAGGAGCTTTACAAATTGCAGCATAATTTTGGAGAAATGAAAGAATCGAATCACTATTATTAGATTATTGAAATAACCAGTCACCGGGTAATGAACTGTGGTATCTGTTGTTGAGTTGTCTGTATGGGGCATGATCAAAGTGCTTTGTAAGCCTTCCTGTCTTGAGATGAGCGTGCTAGGAGAGCCTGGTAGGAGTGGTGGTTTGTTTCAGGGGAGAAAGCAGTGCTTTTCCATGTGTTTCCCTGTAGGAATCCAAGCGGAGGTTTGACACAGAGGAGGAATTCAAGAAGCGAGCCTACCAATGTGTGGTGCTGCTGCAGAGCAAAAACACTGACTTCATTAAGGCCTGGAATCTCATCTGTGATGTGTCACGCAGAGGTGACTTTACCACATCTGGAATCATGTCTCAGCTGCAGAACAGTGTGGCTTTGCTCACTTTGTGTCTGAGCACACCCTTCTGTTTTGTCTTGAAAATCACTGCCACACTGCTAAGAGAAGCAGAAAGCAAAAAGCCAGTACAGCCAAAGTGTTGGGCTGTCTGTGGAGACTTCCAGCTAAATCTTTCGTCTCCTGAGTCCTAGTCTGATGGCTTGACCAAGAAACATATAATGCCTTTTGGGCCTTTCTCTGCCCACTGGTAAACATATGCCACTGGTGGTTCCCACTGTGTGTCTTTAATGTAAGTATTTTGTTCTGTTTCCCTCAAGAACTCCAGAAAATCTACGACTGTTTGGACATCACAATCATAGAGAGAGGGGAATCCTTCTACCATGACATGATGAAAGACATTGTGAAAGAATTTGAAGATAAAGGTGAGGCTTTTGGTCTCAGGTCAGAAGTTCTGCAGCTGTGAGAATGAGCATGGTAACCTCACTCCTATTCAGCAAGGCTTAGGGCTCATGCTTTTCAAGTTGCATGTTCCCCACCTTTGCTTTTTTCTCAGACACATTTCCTAAGTGGATCTTTTCTTAGTTCCAGAAAGCCTGAATCTTTCTTGCTGACATCAAAAGCAGTTTGACTGTGGTATTTGTAGGCAGTAGCACAAGGTACTACTGGAATTTATTGTATCCTGAGTAAATAGTCAAGGAGCAGTATATGACAGACTTCCCAGTCTTAATGTTATGACTGTGTGGGAACTTTGAGAAATCTCTGTGAAGACAGTGGGATTTTTGGATCATATTGGCTTTGAAACTGGCAAGAAGCCAAATGCAGCATGAAAAGTCTCTGGTTTTCTGTGTTGCTGTCTGGATTTGGCAGTTCTTGAGTCTCACCATCTGAAGTGTGCTGACTGCCTTACCTCAGGAAGACTCCATGCAAATTCCTCATTGTATCTCCGCAGAGTTTCTGTTGCCTTTAATGCCATATTTTGTGATGGGTTTGTGGCTGTACAGGTGGATCTGGATGCCAGTGGTGGGCGTTTTAGAAGTAGGTCTTTTCTGGTAAGGCCACATCTTGCAGATCTGCTTCCTTGTGCGTAGGTCTGGAAATGCTGTATAGAATGTGGCTTGGTTGGTTGACAAGGGAGTTCTCATGTCAGTTTTTTCATATTATTCAGCATGTGAGTGTATGGTCTTTTCTTCCTGGTAGCAGCAGGGAAAGGAAGTGTTGCTGCTGGCCCTGAAACCTCCCTATTGTGATCCAACACATAATATTTTCATTACTTTTCTAGGATTCGTCCAGGTTGATGATGGCCGGAAGGTCGTGTTCGTCCCAGGTTTCCCTGTCCCGCTGACAATCATGAAATCAGACGGAGGTTACACATATGACACATCAGACCTGGCTGCTCTGAAGCACAGGCTGTGTGAAGAGAAGGGTGATATCCTTATCTACGTTGTTGATAGTGGCCAGGTGAGTTCACCAAGCTCTGCTGTAACTGTTGGTGCAGGTCATCTCAAAGTATGTTAAATGATGGATGCAGCAGTAACACAGGTAGAACACCACAGGGTCTTCAGTACGGTTGGTATTTTTATTTACTCCTTATCTGAGCAGTGATGGGAATTTGCCAGTTGCTGCTTCTGCAAAGCTGGAAAACTCTTGGAAAGGTTGAACTTTCTGGAATTTGTCTGTGCAGCTGGAAACCTTTTAAGTCTTACTGTGAGAGCATTGCTGTGAATAGGATAAAGCTGTGAAGAAAATGCACCTGGTTGAGAGCCAGTTGTTGATGTTTATTCCTTGCAGTCCGTGCATTTGCAAACAGTGTTTGCAGCTGGACAGATGATGGGCTGGTATGATCCCAAAGTCACCAGAGTGGCCCATGCCGCCTTTGGAGTGGTGCTGGGAGAAGACAAGTAAGTGTTTGGGTGTAGTTTGGGTGTAGTATGTGCCTTGGAGAGAAAGTCTGAGTGAATGCAGGAGACTTGCTCTCCTTTGTTGACAGGTGTGTAATGTGGCACACCAAACACCAAAAGAAACCCAAAAGAAAGCACTACATCCTGAGCTGTTACCCATAACTGTGTCATTTTGTTCTGTGTCATTGTCCTTGATCCACACAGTCACTGCTGCTGTGGTCACAGTCACGCTTGGGCCTGGCTTCTGCTGTCTGGCATTTGGGGAGGGGCACTGGGATTGGCTGGTGGAAGCTAATGTGGATACTGGGAGATGGCAGTGCTAAAGCCCACGATTTCCATTACTTTCCATTACTGCTGTTTAATGGTAGATGAAAGAAAAGTTGGGAGAAGTCCAGCAGTGGTATTGTGTCCTGCCTAATGTCTAGAATGGGACAGTTCTGACTGTTGAAGCCTTCTTGGCTATTCCTGCTGACCCTTCTCTGGGTGTTCTCTCAGTTTCGTAGCTGTCTGTGTAATGGCAATTTCTTCAATACAAAGGGTGTTGCCATGTGCTTTTTCCCTAAGCTTCCTGGGCACTAGGCAGAGGGTGGAAGTGTTTTGCCTCTCATGCAGATGGTCATTTTGGCTGTGTATTTTCAGGAAGAAGTTCAAAACTCGTTCAGGGGACACGGTGCGTCTCATAGACCTGCTGGAGGAAGGGCTGAAACGAGCCATGGACAAGCTGAAAGACAAGGAACGGGATAAGGTACGTGTCACAGATTGCTTGTCTTTCTGAGAACTTCCCAGATGTCTTCACAGACTTATGGTCTCTGCATTGCTTAATGAGATTTCTGTCTGTCTTGCTTCATGATGGCCTGGAGAGAACTGGACAGTGTGGGACAAGGAATGTAACGGAAGGACCAAATTCTGTCCAAGCACACTCTTAGGCAGGGGAATGGGGAAGTGCAGCTCCTTGGTGCTGGGCAGTATAGGGTGAAAGTGAAAAGTCCCTTAAAGAAACACAACGAAGCACAGGGGAAAAAAAAAAAACCTTGAAAATCTCCAAAAGGCTCAAAGGAGTCAGGCACAAAGTGCTTTTCCTTGCTGCCAGGGCACTGTTCCAGCAGAGAGGGGTTCACGAGTGTTTGGACTGTCCAAAACGCTCCATAAGGGTAGGAGGAGCAGACATTTGTTACGTGTATGTGCAGTTTGTAAGAAGCAGGAGTACAGCACATCACACCTGGCAGGCAGTGCATTGTGGGGCACCCAGGTCCTGTGGGTTGTCAGATGAAGGAGTCAGCCCTAACCTGGTAAGGGCTGTGGTGCTGATGGATTGCAGGAGAAGCAAGGGGTGTCTGTGGGGTTGTCTGGGGCCCTGAAACAGAGGTGTGTGTGCACTGAGCACCAGGTGGGTAAATCCCATCAGCAGCCTGGGCTTTCCTCTTGAGCCCTTCTGAGAGGTCAGGGCTGTGTGCTGTGCTTTGTTCTTCCTCTTGACTGTTGCCTGTTTGGAAATTGCCCCAGGTCCTGACACCAGAAGAACTGAAAGCTGCCCAGACGTCCATCGCTTTTGGATGCATTAAATACGCAGATCTCTCCCACAACAGACTGAATGATTACGTGTTCTCCTTCGACAAGATGCTGGATGACCGAGGGAACACTGCTGCCTATTTGCTCTACGCCTTCACACGGATCAGGTGCGTGGGGTGCAGGGAGCTGTAGGAGTTGGTGCTGGTGCTCTCTGCATCTGTGTCACAAAGGGACATGTGGGCAAAGGGGTGACAGTTAGCATCAGTGCTGTTGGGGGTGGTTGGTAAGAGAAGCCAGCTACACTGGTATGCACCAAGATTTTATTTCTCATTGCACATGGTGTATCCTCTGCCACCTGAAACGGCTCCTCTGTGTGACACACAGCCCAGGGCGGGAACTCTGGGAGTTTTGGGTAATCAGAGGATTTAGGTGGTTGGAAAAGGATGCATCTGTGTTCCAGCAAACTGCTTAGCTCAGGTATTGCCATACCCCACAGTTTTCTGGCACCCTGAGCCCTGGTTTGCTTGGCAGCATCAGCTGTCCTTGCTGGTGTAGGAGCCCAGAGCCAATCCCTCCCTGTTCCTCTGCAGTGCCCTCCTGGATCACCCTGAGAGCATTCCCAGGCCTGACTGTCCTCTTTGGCCTGGTCACCCAGAATGGAGCAGGGGAGGACATCATCCCTGAGCCAGGCCAGAAGGTGACCAGGCTGGCCCTGGGCAGGCTGAGCAGTGGCACCCTCACAAGCAGACTCTGTTTTGGACCATTCCAGGGCTATTGCTCGCCTGGCCAATATTGATGAGCAGATGCTGCGGAAGGCATCCAGGGAGGAGGTGCTTATCCTTGACCACGAGAAGGAGTGGAAACTGGGCAAGTGCATCCTGAGGTTTCCTGAGATCCTGCAGAAGATTCTGGAGGACTTGTTATTGCACACGCTCTGTGACTACCTGTATGAGCTGGCCACCACCTTCACCGAGTTCTACGACAGCTGCTACTGCGTTGAGAAGGACAGGCAGACCGGTGAGTGTTGGCCATGGGGTGCTGTGTGTGCCTGTGTCACATCCTGTGGTATAGGCACACTCCAGGGTGTTACCATGCTGGAAAGGCTGTCACACTACTTTGTCCATGTGGGACGATTGACAGAGCCTGGCACAGCTCGTGTTGTCATTGAGCAGGAAGGCTGAGTAGAGTCAGGAGCAGCCAGGCACCTGGGAACATGAGGGCTGGTCAGTCTGCCTGGCTTGGGGAGAGCAGGAAGGGCTCCATGTGCCAGGGCCAGGCTCTGGGCAGAGGGGCTTCCCCTGGGGAAGGTACTGTTGTTCTGAGCAGCTGCTCCAGCTCCTGTGTCTGTGTTTTCCAGGCCAGATCATGAAGGTGAACATGTGGAGGCTGCTGCTGTGTGAAGCCACTGCCATGGTCATGGCCAAAGGATTCGACATCCTGGGAATTAAGCCTGTGCAGAGGATGTAGCAGTTCCCTGTGGAATGACAATAAAGGGACTAAACAACTGGAGTTGTCTGTGTCTGTTGGGGTGGGGTTGTGGTAAGGGAGTGAAAAGAGATAGAGGGTAAGGGAGGAGGGAAAATGAGAGAAAAGGAGTGTGGCTGCAGCAGCTGCAGGTACAGAGGCAGACAAGTGGTTGTGAGCACAGCTCAGAGCAATTCTTGGTGCAGAAGCCAAAGCTCATCAACTCAGAACACCCAAGGGTACCTCCAGGAAACCCTCCAGCCACGATAAAGCCCCCACACTCCCAGAGCCAGCCACCCTCTGATCCATACTCCACTTTACCTTATGTGCCAGGTATGAGCAGGTCACCCAGCCTTCGATGTCACCTCTGGTGGTGCGGGGAGGGAGGCAGCAGTTTTACCTGGAGCAGGAAGCCCAGGGGAGGAGCAGATCAGTTAAACTACATTCCATCTGAGGAAAACACAAGGGAAATGCCTTTCCCCTCAGCAGCAATGTTTCAAATCCCTATGGAGTTGGCAAGCCTCTTTGTGTGGCGCATATCAATCTTGGGCCATGGCTCCTGCCTTTGCCTTGGGATTTGTTGGAGGCTCTACTGTGAGCCTCCTAAAAAATCTTCCAGAGTCCTAAAGCAGCACAGAAATGTGGCTGTGCTGCCATTGGAGAGTAGGTGTTGCATTGATACAGGTGCTCACTGACATGTGCATGTGTGTGTATGTGTGTTCATCTGTGTATTATATATCTGAATATATAGGTGCAAGAGATCTGTATCAGGTTCTTCCCTGTACAGAGAGCTGGGGTGGGCTGGGCTCTCACAGCTGGTCAGTGTCCAGCACCTCCCGTGGTGGGCACCCCCTGGCACTTCACCAAGCACAGCCCTGTGCAAACACACTCCCGGTGGCTGAGCACTGCCCACAAAGCCAGCAGGCGTGGTGCTGGTGCCAGTGACAGCAGTGTGACAGCCCCATGTGCTGTGCTGGGGAGGTCAGCAGCTGCCCTGGCCGTGCTCTGTGTTCCCTGTGCACCCACACCCGTGCCATGGCCGTGCTCTGCCCCTCGCGGGGCTGGGGCAGGGCTGGGCAGTGCCCTCCAGCCAGGGTCCATCCCGCCCTACCTGGGCCACGCCGGCAGCTGGGCTGGCACTGGTGGCGCATGAGCCGAGTCCTGCACGCTCGGGTTCCGTGGCGGTGGCAGTGTCAGCCGTGGTCCAGCGGTGGCCACAGTGCCCAGTCCAGGGCTGGGTCCAGCTGACCCGGGTGTGTGTCCAGGAACAGGCATGGCAGAGGCTGCCACACCAAGCTGTGGCCTCCAGCAGAAGGGGGACAGCCCTCTCCAGGCCATCCCTGAGTCTCAGCACCAAATGCAGGGTGGGGGTCAGACCTGCAGGACCTCAGCACCCCTGGGTGAGGGGCAGCCCCACAGCTCAGGGCTGGAGCCTGCAACGGTCATAGCAGGGGTGTGTGGGATTTCCATGTGGCAAGGGGTAGCTCAGAGTGCCCATGGGGCTATTCCAGGGCACCATGCAGCCAGAACAGGGCCAGCTCCCAGGCTGCCAGGACTGACCACAGGGGACTGGGCAGGCAGCAGTGCCAGGGCACCCCAAGGGGCCTCAGAGCTGGGCAGAGGGGTTCAGGCCACTGCTGAGGAAATGGACCCCTGGTTGGCCTGGGGGTGGAGAGGGTCACTGAGGAGCCCTGTCCGGGCTGGAGACTGATGCCATGCAGGGATCAGAGTCCTGGGAGCCCCAGCTGTGCTGGGGAGGGCAGACAGTGGTTGTGGAATCAGTGCTGGGGGAGCCCTGGGCAGGGCATCATCAGTGCAGGGGAGCCATGGGACAGTGGCCCCTGCCCACAGGAGGAGCCAGAGCAGGGCAGGAGGAGGTCTGAGCTGACTGTTGGGGTGCAGACAGCACCCCCTGGGAAAGGGGACAGGTGTCAGTCGGGACAACAGGGCTGGCAGGGCAGCTGCCCCATCCCACAGTGCCGGAGCTGGGCCAGAGGTGACAGCCGGGGTCAGCCAAGGTAAAGATATCAGACACATCCACGGCGATGAGGTCCAAGGTAGAGCCAGGAAGGTGAGTCAGCAAGGGAGGTCAGGATCAGCTCCAGAGACAGCAACCAGGGTCAGCCACAGTCCGGGGATCACTAGGCAAGTCCATAATGATGGGCAAAGGCCGCGGTCAAGCTGGGAAGTCAGTCTGTGGGCCAAGGTCCAGGTTCAGATTGCTGGGGTCCATGGCCAGGCACAGGCATGGCTGTTGCTCTGGCCAGGCCCCAGCTGCAAAACTTCAACCCACTCTCCAGCAGGGATGGCCAGGGCCTCCCAGCCCAGGCACATGGCAGCCACTGCCCCACAGGTGCTCTCTAAGCTGGCCCCAAGCCCATGGGGTCAAATCCCATCACTGCTGGGGATGGAGGGGGAATGGAGGAGTGCTCACACAGCCCTTACAAATAGCTGCGGTAAAACAGCAATGACATGGATTTTCTCTTTGGTGGCATCAGCAGGACTCCCACCTGTCACAGGCTCAGAGCAGCAGCTGGGCTGGCAGGGACCTCTGTGGGGCAATGGCCCAGCTGCTGCTCCGAGCCAGCCACCCACCCCGGGCTGCCCAGAGCTTTAGCTTGGTGACAATGGGTGACATACCTGGAAGAGCCTGTTGCACTCTGTTATCATGTGGGCCAAGCCCTGCGTTGCTGCCAGGTTCTCACTCAGCTCCCTCTGGTCTGGCTTCCCCAAGCTGCACTTCCTCTGACTGGATCTGGGAGAGGGGAAGGTGAAAGAAGGCTGAGAGAGCAAAGTGCTGGGAAGCACACACAAAGCACACTGCACCGAAGGACCTGCATGTGCCATGGAGGGGCACACGTGTTACTGCAGAAGGGCCACAGGGACAACTCCATCCCAGCACATCCCAAAGGTGTCCAGGGTGCTACTGACCAGAAGTAATGGACACCCAAGAGAGGTAAGGCAAGGAATTTATTCCTCAAACACCTCACACACACTTGGCCATGGACAACAATGACCCCCAACTTACTTGTATGTAACCTTCAATATCAAGCTCCTTTGATACCTGCAAAGCCCATGCAGAACCTTCTAAATCCTTTGGCCCAAACCACACCAAACACATTGCAAAAACAGTCCCCTCTTTTAATTCATAATCATGGTATGACATCATTAGTCCTGGCTTCTGAAACTTTAATCTATGTGCATTCCTGCCAAATGGGTTGAAATTTGGGTGGAAGATAATAGTCCTCAGTGCTGCTCCTCAGAGTCAGACCTGTCAGCTTGCACCCTTTGAAGTGGAAACCCTGCACCAAGGCATTAATGCACAGTTACAGCAGAGCTAAAGCTTCAAAGCCACCCTGCCTTCTAAACACTGACAACAAAGAGAAAACTCCACTGCTGTCTCTGGTCCTAACATTTCAGAGCAGTGTTGATGTAAAGCAAAGAGGTACAACTCCCAGAGTGTAGCTCCTAGGAGCTCAAACAGCGCAGCAACCCAGCAGGACCTGCTGCTGCTGCCTCTCCATCACATCCCCAGGTGCCCTCGCAGTGGCCCCGTGGCTCCCTTGCCGTGTGCCAGCTCAGCACAGGGATGCCTGAGGCATTTTCTGATGTTTTGTGACATTCAAAAGAAAATCCTTAGTGTTTTCTTTCCCTTCCTCTGTGCTATCCAGAGCCTGAAAGATGCCACCAGCACATCTGACAGCTTCTGCTTTGGGACTAGTCCTGCCCTGTAGATCCCCAAGTGAGGTGTTCAACACACAGCGCTGTCGGGAGCACAATGCTTCCCCCGAGCCAGCTGTGCTCTCCTGCCCTGATCCGTCTGTCCACAGCCCAGGAGCCCGAGCAGAGCAAACAGCCCTGCCTCAGGAGGCCAGATAAGGCATGAATGCTCTCAGAGATTATTTGTCTACTTTGGCCCAAGGGCACCTTCCTCCCTGCACGTACAAACAGGGGATGTTATGCAACCCAGATACTTTTACTTATTAAGATAAATTTACAGGATCCCTGTGGCTCGATTTGGCAGGAATGATCCCTTTATCACCCAGCAGAACCAGTGCCAGTAGCTGCTTCAATCTGCCAGGTATCTGCAGCGCCTTAAAGCCGCACCTGGGCTCAGGTTGCCAGTTCAGAAGCACATTGTCAAAGGCCAGCACCACTTTAATGCAAGCAGTGGGCCACATGCCGGGCTCCTGGGCAACCAGGGGAGTGCAGCAGTGGTGAGGGACCCACACTGACTGGTCAGGAGCATGGTGGGGGGGCTTTAGCACTGCCCTCTGCACTGGGCAGTGAGCGGCCGCATCGCTCCATGCACTGCAGGCAGCTCCCGCTGCAGCTGATTTAAGGCAAACCCCAAGGCACACACTCTATTTCCCCCTCAAAAGCAGACACTGAGCCTAGGCCAGCTACAAAAAGCACTGCTCCAGAAAGGGACACTGCAGACAGCAGCAGTGCCAGCACCAAGATTCTCAACCTGGTTGAGGAGGAGGAACTGTCCCGCCTCAGCGTGTTGAGGTGAAACAAAGAAGGAGCAAGACAGACAGCGATGTTGGTTGGGGTCATCTGGTTTTCCTCAACAAAAGCCACCACATCTCGCAGGAAGAACAGGAGGATTTTCAAAGCTTCTCGGTTTTCCTTTGGGAGAAGGAGAATAGCAGCCTGGACAGCCTGAAACTGCTGGTCCTTCGGCACGTCTGAGAACAGAAACAGTGATAAAAATCTCACATGACTTGCATCCATCAGCAGGACCCCAAGCAGGGCACTGAGCTTGTAGGTTCATCCATTTCCTCATCCCAAGCTCACAGCAGACAAGGAAAGGCCATTATCCCATCAAACAGTACCATCTCTCCTACTGCCTGTCAGGAACATGTTCACACCCAGGGCTGCTGCTGCCTGACTTGCAATTCATCTTGAACATGCTAATGAACTTATCCTGAACTGAGTTACAATCCAAATCAGGCTCTGTCTCCCCATAAAATATTACTGTGCAGAGATACTTCGGAGCAGGTAGCTACTCTGCTGTCTTTTCCTTTCAGCTTCAAGCATGAAGGGAACAGATGCTCTCAGATAACTCAGTTCAGAGACCAGTGTTTTGCCAACAGATTTTAATTCACACTACCCCCAGTGAGACTGTCTGCCCAAACAGCTCCTGCAGGGGAGTGGGTGTGGCTCATCCTGCCACACATTCCCAACACAAGGATACCTCCAACACTACTGCAAAGGGTAGAAGATGACTTCTCCTTCCCTTCACATAGAAGCACGTATATAGAACACACAAAACACACTTCTTGGTGAAAGCAGCACCCTTCTTAACTCCAAAAGTAATTTAACCTGGGCAGGTGCTCCAGTCACATCTGGAAGAAGATGGGTGAGTGGGCTGAACAGAATTTGGGCATTTGCTGTTTCTCTCCCAAGAGACTGGAGGTAGATAGTGGCCAGATTACAATAAATTGAGGAAAACTGTTTTACATCCTTTGGACATGGGAATTATGGACCTCCTTATGAAGGTGAATTTATGAATGCAAAAAGAAAACTTGTTTCAAACAAACAAATCATTTTCAGACAAAATTTTAAAACCCTGGCAGGTGACAAAATAAATCATGTACTCCCACCATACACAGGATAGCAGCTGCTCATTGACTTATGTCAATAAAAGTCACAGAGCTTAGGCTGCAAAACCAGTCTTCTGAGAAAGCTCACACTTTGCTTTTCAAAACCTTTTCTCAAAAGTGGAAAAAACTTGTCTGTCCCCACAACATTATTAGCCCTACTTCAAGTTGTTCCCCAACCCATCTGCTTTTTGAAAGTGAATTCCTTGAGGGCAAAGTACTGGAGACCGAAAATTATTATTATTATTATTAATTATTAAATCCAAGATTTCAGCTTCATGCTTCCTTCTTTTTTGGGTTGAGTGTCAAGAACAGTAACAGTGCAAGCACAGGCAGAAAGCTGCTGGCATTTCCCAGCGGCTGTTCTTGGGCACCTTAATAAAGAAATGTCATCAATATAACAGGACTTCTGGTTCAAGGAGCTACACCATGCCATGAACAAGGGGATCAGGTTATTTCTTAATTTTGCATAAGGTAATGACAGTTTAAAAGCCCAGTTTAAGGGGGCTGCAGCAGCATGTCATCACACTCACCCTTCAGGGAAGAGAAATAGCTGGTTCATAGCATGCAGATGGGAAACTCTCAAACCCAGAGCCACAAAGAACACACTTTGTCAGAATTGTCCTGCCTGACTTGTCTCCTCTGACTACAGGAGCACACAGCACTAGTCCTAGTCCGGCCACTGCCTTGTGCAGCTGAATATTGAGACATCCCAGACATTGGAAAATAACAGCTTTTGGTACCTACATTGGTAGATGTGGAGGAAGGACTCGCAGAGCCTGCTAGTAAATATAGGCTCGGGAAGGTCTCGGAAATACTGCTTCACCATATCTGCCACGTCAAATGCTGACTGCCCTTCGTAACAGACGTTGTTTGGGTTGGTTTCATTCATTTCTCTTAAAGACAGAATCCTGGATTTAACACCAGATTTTCGGAACAGGCCAACCTATGGGTTATAGAAATTATTAGAGACAAAGAGAGGAGTCAAATTTCTGGAGTCTGATAATCGGGAATCAAACTTTTGACAAATAACTGATGCTTTCTATTCTTTATGAGAGCAAATATCCTGTGATGGCAGTGGGAGCTAACACCAAAATACTTTTATATCATTAGAAGCTGCATGGACATCTCCCTGAGGCAAACCATGCCTGATGCCCACAGAACCAGCTGCGATATACCGATTTTCATATTTGTTTGGTTTTTATTTAATGCATAAAATTACTCATTTTGCCTTTTAAAATCACTACTATTGACAGCTGTCCACTTCCTTGGGAGGGCTGTGTTTACACACGGTAACTGTAAGTTTCAAATTCACCAACATGTGTCCACCAAATATACAAGTATACATCGAGTGTTGGCTCACACAAACTGACTGTGAGATCCACAAGGCTCCTTGTAACATCTGATACATCTGATACCTCTAACCCATCCACAGGCTGGCAAAGGGCAGATGCCATTGAGTCTGATAATCGGATATTATTTTTAATATGACTGGCAATTGAGTTTCAGACAAAAGCAAGATTTAGGAGTTTCCCATGAGCTCGACCCCACCAAAGCTTCTGCTGACAGCTTCAGTCTGTGTCAGAGTCAGTATTTACACACTTTGGTTTATTTACATGAACTGAATGGATACCATAACCTCAAAATGAATCACACTTGCATTGTCACTTCACAGAACTCACACACTTTCGCACTTTGGTGTGATATGACACAGTTAGACAAAGGCAAAGCACAGGAAAAAAAGGCCTCTCTTTAACTAATATGTCTCATGTCACAGAGTCTCCCATTTCTGCAGCTGTGCTATGGAAATACCACACACAGCACACACTTCCACTGCCATCTCCACTTAGGGGATAAACACACAGCTGAGACCCAGAAAAAGTTGTTACAGGCACTGCTGTAATGTTTCCTCTCTGCTTAGTGGTGCATTTCAGCTGAAACAAGATTAATTTTCACATTAGCTCTGGCACTACCAGCAGCCCCAGAACAAAGGGAACAATGACATTGTCTGGCAGATTTGCCTCCTCAGGGAGCAGAGACGTGACACCTCCCCAGGCAAAGGCAGCCGACTCCAAGAGAACTGACTGCAGAGGGTTTCAGTGAGGCAAGGCACAGAAATACAGTACAGGGCTAAAGCTATTCCCAGAAGGAATCAGCACTGGGATTTCCTCACAGGCTCAGCCCGACACCTTTCTGCCTATTCAGAGCCTTGGGGGCAAGAAAGTCCTTCACAAAAGGTAGAGTCTGGATCCCTGGAGCAGATCTATTCATGGCCCAGAGCTGCTCTGGGCTGCTTTGAGCTCCTACCTGGTCAAGAAAGTGGCTTCTCAGGTAGTCCAAGGCTTGCAGGATGCCATTGGGGAGGGGGTGGCTTGTTCGCTGCATATTGAGAAGTAAAGGGACTCCAAACACATTTTTGTCTTTGTAGTCTGAGGCTTTTGGTTTTTTAATGAACTTTGGTATGGTCCTGGAAACAAAAACCAGTACATGCAACTCATTAGGTGTCCAGCACATTCCACCTGCTGCTTTACACTCATCAGAAAGGGTTTGGCTGGACCTTGTCACAGCCCCAAATTCTGGCACATACCTGTACACAGAGCATCAGGAGGGAGAGAAAATCAGCAAAGGCAATTACAGGGACGACTTCCTCATTTCATTGCTGAAATTAACTTTAATAAAGCATCCTCATGGGAAATACATACCATCCCTTTAGGGCACTGCAGGATTTATTCATTCTTTCTGTATTCCAATTCCCTATCCCAAAATGCTGACTGATGTATGTAAGTGCTCTGAGTGTCTGACTGTCACTATTTAGTTCAAACAGACACTCACTGTGAAGGGCTGGATTCTCAGTCCAGCCAGCTCACCTCAGGTCCCACAATCCCTGCAAAGCATCACTGACAAAGCCCAGCAATTGGGCAAATGTAAAAAAAACATGTGCTTTAAAATCAGTAACAGGGGAGGTGCCAAAATGCAGCCCACAGCAGAGGAAACCCTGGAGCCATGGAAATAACCATGAAGCTGCCAGCAATTTAATAGGATGAAATTCTTCAGCTTGAACATGTGTAATATAGGCAGACAAGGAAATTCAAACGCTTAGGCCAACTCCTCTTTTTCCAGCTCAGGTTGCTTTAATATTTGACAACTTACCAGTTCCAGCCCTGCTTACTGGAAGGGGAATATCTGTCCATTAAAGCCGTGAGTTTCAACAAGGCCAGCTTTTGTGTGCGGGCCAGCTGGGCGGCTGACTGGCCATCAGTCTGGAGGGAAAGGCTTTCCAAGCTCACACTCTCTTCCACAGACCAGTGCTGCTTCCCATGCCTACGGGATAAATATTGTTTAATCTTAATACCATTTCCATCATCCCCGTTTCCTGCCTGCATTTGTGAAGCACTGAAGACTCTACATGACCTGCAGTGAGGTGCACTCAAACAAGGTACTTCCCATCCAGGAGGTGCTCTGGCAATGCAAACTGTTCCCCTGACTCCAAATGTCTGAGTGCTCGTGCAGGTTCTGAGTGTCCTGCCGGATGTTGGCACCAGAGCACACGTGGAGCGACACCTGCCACCAGCAGTGCAGACCCTGCTGCCTAGGAAACACTTAGGAACACTTTGTTTGGGCAAAGCAATCCTATTTTGAGTGGACAGAATCAAAGGCAAACCCAAGGATGGCTGACCTGTTGGTCTTTGCAGAGTCTGTGATGTATGTCAGGTCTGCAGAACCAATCTCCTTGCCCAGGCCACAGCTGCTCTCTCCCTCAGCATCCCCTGCTCTCTTTTCTTCTGAGCCCTCCTTTTCAAGAGCGCTTTCCTTAGGGGAGGGTGGACACAAAGAGGTCAAGTCTCTGGTAAAGTCAGAATCCACATCATCTGAGAGCCTCTCTGTCCACTGATCAACCAGCTTTTTGAGACCGTTGACATCTGCTATGACACTGTTCAGTTCTGAAAAAACATCGTCGTCACCAACTTGCGCTGCCTCCAGATTCTCCAGGTCGATGCTGGGCATGTTGTCATACACACTCAGCCTGTTGTCTCTGCCCGACAGGGGACTCCTGGGGGCTTTGGGATCCTTGGAACCGCTTCTGCTCCGGCTCCTCCTGCACCCGTGGAAACTCCCAGTTCTCCAGTTGACAGAAGAGTTGTCTGCTGGAGACAGGGAGCTGTCTGTAAGTACTGTGGGGAAAGTGCCAGGTTTATGGCCCTGTGGTATGTGAAACATCTGGTTCTTTTGTAATGTCGTGTCATTTTTTAGGTTTTGCTGAGATAGATCATTGCCCAGCAAAAGCTTGCTGGAGTCCATGTGCTCTGCATACGTCCCCCCTCCTTCACAGGGGCTTCCTGCTTTTATAACAGGACTTGGAGTGCTCCCTGTGCTGCTGTTTGCAGACTGATTGCTGCTATTGCAGCTCCGGGGAGAAAAGGAGGAATTGTTCTTTGTTCGGATGCCAGAGAGGTCAGAAATATTTACACAGTTCAGCATCTTCATCTTTTCTTCATCAAGTCCCTCCAGAAGAACAGGTTCACTTATTATGGGTTTGGCCTTTGACTGGCCACTCCTTAAGTTGCAGCTCCTTAAGTGCAGCTTCTCCATTTTCTTCAGAAGGCTCTTCCTCTTTTTAGATGGTGACTTATCCAAAAGCTTCTCCTCACTGGTGATATTTAAAAATTCACTGGGGGGAGGAGAACAACTAAAAGCAGAGTCCAGCGAAGGTACCTTAACTGAGGAACATCTCGAGGAACTCGTGCTGGTTTCCACATCTTCAAAAGGTTTTTGGGAGTTAACAATGTCACTGTCAGCACTGCTGGTGCTGTGAATTGAGGACACATCGTGCTTCTCACCATGATCCAGAAAGACACTGTCCTCATTGATGCTCCTGGGTATTGGACTCCCTGGGGTGGAGGCACCAGCACCTTCCTCTGCTGGAAAACCTGCCAGGCTCTCGATGCGAGACCACCGCTGGCTGCACCTCTCGTAAGCCCATCTGTTACTTATTGCACAAGGTTCATCATCTTCAGAGTCATCACTCTTAGGAGGAGAAAAAAAACCAAAACATAAATGGTTCAAGGGCAAAGTTAGGAAAATTTCAAATTGCGAAAACAAATTTAACATAAAAAGGAGACTTAGATTTTCTGCCAACCTCCAAAACCCCCAAGTCCATCACATGGAAATGTGACCATTCAGTCACTGAAGGTGCACCCTGAGTCAGTTGATAAACATGCTGACAAATCTGGGGAAGGTGACAGATTTGATGTAAGGGTGAAAAGTCCTGCTTTGTGGCAAATCCAAGGGTTTTGAAAGATAATTGTGTTGGGTTTAAATGGCCTTTCCTAAAGCCAAACAAATCAAACACTCTCCATGACCAAAACTCATCCATTTTCAGATAAAGAAGTGCTTCCATGTGGGACTGTGGCAGCATCAGTATCTGTGGCACCCTTTTGGAGCCACAGCCTCTCCTGCCACCTGCCCCAGGTGTCCCCTTTGCTGTACTGTCCCCATTCCAAGGGAACAGGGACAGCAAAATGATAGACAGATGGGAGCTGCCTGTCTCTTCTCTGTGGGCTCTCCTGTCCCATTCTTCCCTAATGATAGAGCAGAACTTTCCAAAAACCAGACATTTTTCCAGAAGATGGCATTATTTTCTTGCTAGTCCTGCAGTTAATCCATGGTACCTCAGGGGCTTTGCAGCCCCAGTGTTGCCCAGCCAAGCTGTGGCTGCCACTCTGATTTAGCTGCAGCACTTTTTGTGGGAGAGCACAAAGACACAGCACAGCTAAAACCTACCCAGCTTCTATTGCCTGAACATTTGGATTGACCATTTAATTTCTTTTTTTAGTCACTAAGAGTGAATGTTCACTTTCAGCACTTAAATAAGGTGGGAAAATACTTAGGAAAGCAGTAATAGCCATGTTGAGATGCGGCTTTGGGGCAACTATAGGACAGTAGCGTGTTGAATCAAATTTTAAAAGTGTTTCAAAAGCCACCCCTAATCTACCTTACAAAGTTTCAAACATTACGTAGTTTCAATCTCCATCCCTATGTTTTTCAATGTAAAATGCACAAAAGAACTTTGCAGGATGGTATAAAATAGAAAAGTTCAGAAACTGCTAATCCTTCATGCACCTTTTAAACCCAGGTTTTTGATGCAATAGCTAAAATCATCTCTAATGAGAACAGGAACTGTGTGTTACAAACATACCCGTTTCCTATCACGGCTTATTTCCACTTTCATTGATGCATACTTGTTCAATGTGTTCAACCTTCTAGGGTATGAGAAAAAACACAGGAGTTTTAAATTTCAACTATTTTATTTCTTGAAAACAAACATGCACCAAACTAGTTGTGATCTTCTACCATGGAGTCTTCATTATTGGTGCTGAAGACTGACATTCTGTTAGAGGCTCCCATACATTGGTCCCCAAAACCAGCACCAATAACAACCCCATGGTGTTCACACTTCCAGTTCTGCCACCTTAAAACTAGAGAAGACAACCATAATCATTTAATTAAAAAATTATATTATTAGTTTTACTGATTCTGAAAAACTTCATATTGACTTAAGATTTTGAAAATAAATTAAACTTTGTGGGCTTCTTGAAAAAATAATTTAAAAATCAAGGCATTAACCTGGACACCCAGAAGGACTTTATTATCTATCATTTTAATTAGAGCTTGTGGAACCAATTAGGTCCCAAACTAAAGTCAATCACTTAATTGTCAAACAATAGGTGGCATCAGCAGGAGGCACACTGAGAGTCTCCAAGGAGCCCTCAGGACAGAAGTCCTACCAAGAACCAAAATATACCCAAATTTCCCTAGTATCTGCTGTGCTTTAGAGATGTGTATGTGAACAACTCCTCTCAGTGCTCTGGTACAGGCAGAATTTGAATTCAAATGACCTGACAAGACAGAAAAGGACCAGAGCACTTTGCCAGGAGAGGAACTTTCCAGTCCCCTGAGTGTTAGAAATCATAATTTCTGCTAAGGAAACTCTGCTACACAATCTCATAACGAGAAGGCTGCAGTAAGTGCAGTACCAAGTGAAGCAGAAGCCTCACACAATCCTGGAACTCTTCCATGGCGAAATTCCAAAGGGCCGTGAATCTGCCTTGCACTGACAATGCAGGTTCACTTGTGAGCTCTGAACAGCTGTGGCAAAGCAGTAACTTCAAATCAATACCTTTGATTCTCACTTAAAAAATATTCAGGAAAACTGAACAGATCTCATGCAGATAATTTTTTTCTGTCTATCTGCTGGAACAGAAGTTGGAGGAAATTCCTGCACTCCCTCAGACGTGATCCTAGAGAGCAGCCTGCCATGCTTGCAGGGAACTGCTTATTTTTTATCAGCTTGCAGACATTTCACATTATGAAAAAGAGATCTAATGCTCAGTGTAACATCCCTGAGAGCTTGGCTGAAGAAGAAGGGCAGACACGTGCTTTCTTTACCTTTTAATTCCTAAAACAACCAACTGCAGTGGTACTAAACTATGTGCTTAAGTCACAGCATTGGCGACTTTGTTAGTCTCTGACTAAAACAAAGGCATGAAAAGATGAATGACAAATAACTGTGGGGCCTGGGGGTATTAAAGATTATTCATAATTAATGTTTACCTGAAGAGTGATTCAATGGCATCTCCATCTAAAAATTCATGATCTCTCCTTACAGTTTTTACATCAATGGGAAACTGCATATCTGTGAACAAAGAAGTTGAATCTGAAATCTGAGTTTTAATTGCAAAGATTTCCAATTTTGCAATGTATTTATCACAGGTGAAATGAAACTAATTCAATTTCTGTAGCTGTACATTCATGCAAGCATCCTTCCAGTGAAGATGAGCTCCTTAGAGCAAGGGGGTGAATAGAATTGGGGGTCTGCTTGCTTCTATTATTACAGGTGGACAAGCACTTCTGCATTTCCAGGAGCTTGCAGTGACCAAGTGCCCTAGACAAGAAACAAAACAACCTTTAGATTTGTTTTGGTTCTCTGCACCTTCTGCCTCCAATGCCATATAAAGCTGGGATTATTTTCCATGAGCCTTTGCCCTGGTGAGGCGCAGTGCAGCACAGGACATCCACTCTCTGAGCTGCAGTGAGCCTGACACACCACGCTGGGCTGGAAGCTGAAGAGTTCAGTGTTTCAGCTCCTGAGATTTAGCCTTGCACATGAGGGAACCACTGAGGTCCATATGTATTTTCTTAGCTTATTTTAAAAATGTCATTCTCCTAGCCAGGTCAGGACACTGCACAAACAGCAAGGTAATGCAGAGGATTTGTTTTCCAGAAGCATGGCAATGCACATTTCCAACAAACAGCTTATGGAATAAAATCTGCTCTAGTCGGGCAGGAAGCATTTCCAGGGACAGCAGGTTTCATGAAATACAGCTTTCAAAACCAGCTCTATGGCTTGACTTCAAATTTTCAATTTTTCAGTGACTGGGGGAGGTGGGAATGAGAGCAGTCAATGTTGTTCTCTTAACTGTAGTTCTTTGATAAAATCCGTCTTAAAAATAGATTCGCTTTCGTGACTTGCAATGTTTGTAACAATAAACATATTTTAAAGAAGAACAGTTTTAAAGTATATGGGCAAATGTGGCCTGAAAAATTACACAAGTTCTCAGCAAATCCATACCTCCCCCCAAGAAGTAAGCACTCTTTGTAGTTTTAACAACATGAAAACATGCTGAAATTGCTTTTTTTGACTGGCTGGCTGCTGTTGAGTATTTCTTATAAACACTTATGATTGCAAGATGATTTTTCCAACATTCTTTTTCAAAACACCAATTAAGAAACCTGACTCAGACCACAGGCTGCAGAGCCTCAGAGGAGCTTTGGTTGCAATCAGTGGTTGGAAACATCACTTCCAGCACACCAAGAAAAAGAGCCTGAAAAAATTATAAGCAACTAAAAGTAACAAAAGCAGAATTCTGACTGAGTTACAGTCTAACAATAGGAAAACCAGGGAAGATTTAGTCCTTTATAGAATTCTACTGAGTCCCTGTTGAGATGTCCCTTCTGCAAGCAAACACACCAGGTCACTATTTTTCTACAGGTTTGCATGAAGATACAACAGAATCTAGAAGTGCTTCCATCAAAAGTGTCAGGTTCTGAAATATATTATTTATGTGAATTCTGCTTGAATTCAGTGTCAGCTGCTTGACAAGTCCTTGTGATCATACCTTCAAACAGCTGAGCATACTGGGGAAATCCAGCAGCTCTCAGCCAGTCGCAGGCTTCTCTGGCTTCAATTTCTGCAATGAGAACACACAATTGTTCATGGACGGTGCTCACCAGAGCTGCTGCTTTCTCAGGATAAGCTAACTTCACCTTGTGTGTTAATATTTTGTGAGGACACTGCTAAAAAGGAAGGAATCCTTGTGTCCAATGCACCCACATGCACATAGCTCTGCAATAGTCATTCCACCCCAGGACAGATAAGCAAACACGGGAGAGAACAGAGACAAGCACGTACTTGGGACGTCACACGTTGGTGTAAATCAGCTACCCCTGAGCTGGGGGCAGTGGAGCATCTGCTCCAAGTCAAAATGAGAAACCAGAGCAGGGTGTAGGGCACACATCTGTGCCCGCACACGGCAAAGCCCGTTCATGCATTCCAGTGCTGAGAGATGGTGATAAGACACAAACAAATCCTATAAATAAACTTAAAATGCTCTCACAACTTTAATAACACTGGACACGGCCTAAGCATTCCCAGAACAAGAGTTCTCAGGAGTACCTGTTGCTAGGGTCTATCAATATTTATTTCCTTGCCAACTACCTACGCAACTTGGCAGCCTCTGCAGCACAGATGTCAAGAGCTGAGTGCTCGCTCTGTGACAATTGGTAAAGGCCTGTGGCCAGTGCTGGAACATTCCCACAGGAGAGAGCAGAACACAGCTTCAGTGAACCACAGAACACCAGATTCCTCAAAAACACCAGCAGGTCAACACTAGAAATGTCTGGGTCTGTGGAGGAGGAGAGGATTCCCATACCCACTTTGTGTGAGGCTGCGTGCACCCCAGCTCATGGTACAACACACACCAACCTAAAGGCAAAGACTTCTTTGAAAGGAACATTTTTGAGCTACCTTAAAATCAAGCATGCTCGGCAGAGAGAAATGTTTTTAAAGCACCTTGAAGCGTAGCATGATAGGCCAGAAGAGCAGAGCTGTTCCTTAAAACTATTTTCTTTACAGATACACTCACAGATTAGGATTCCAAGGCACTTCTCATACATACCTTTCAAATTCACTGCTTGCTTTGCTCAGACTTCTCAGTTGTAAGTCATCAGTGCAACAGACTGAAGACACCAAAAAATCACACAACTTCCATGACTTTATTATTCTACTTTTAAACTTTAAATTGTTTCCATTCACTTGATCAAATTGGACAACGCCATTCTAACAGAGGCGTTCCTGCACAAAACTGTATGGCTTTTTCATCTGAGAATGAAGTGATACCACAGGAACACCAGGATATTTTTAAACAAAACAGATGCATGAACCTTTTTCTTTTTCCATACTGCAGAACAGAAACTAATTTCTTCTACAATAGCCTATATACACTATGCCTACATTTATTGCTATACTTAGTGCCATAATTTATCATAATCTTTACCACAACACAGCATTTACTGAATACCAAGAGAGAAGACAAAAAAAGGCATTTTACTCACAGAGCAAAAAAAAGAAAAGTTATTTGTAGAAAAGAGCCAGGAGGATGACCAGCCTAACACCAAGTCTTCACAAAGACAAACTGATTTTCACTCAGAAAATCCCAGTAGATTCACTCGGCCATCTCTGCTGTGCAGAAACTGTAGCTGCTCTCATTCCAGACCTCAGCCTGGTCAGCCAGAGCCTGTGCACTGCAACCCTGAGCTCAGACAGGGATTGTGTAGGGGCTGAAGCTTCCCCAGTTCCCAACACATTAAAAGTACAGATCTATTTGTAGACCAAACTAAGCCATGAACAGTGGTGCAAAAAAGAACAGAAAAACAAGGCAGAAAAATATCTTGCACCTAGTGAGGATGTTTTCAATGAATATGACTGAAAATACAATGGCATTGTCACATTTCGAAGTGGCCTCTTCCATAGAACAAGGATGGAGGAGCTGGCGGGACTATTTTGCTGATGTAAATCTTCAGGCCTTTTAACACACCTTTGCACAATCACAGGGAATGTCTGAATTAGATATTAGGAAGAAATTCTTCCCTGTGAGGGTGCTGAGGCTCTGGCACAGGGTGCCCAGAGAAGCTGTGGCTGCCCCATCCCTGGCAGTGTCCGAGGCCAGGCTGGGCGAGGCTTAGAGCAACCCGGGCTGGACAAGAGGATGGCAACTTTTTATCATCTTTTGGGTGCTATCTGCACAACTGAAAGAGCAGAGCGACCTGAAGGTGTCACCTCCCTCTCCTGAACTGATTTTGTAATTAAGCAGATGAAAAAAAAATCCTGCAAAGCTTCATATGCCTAGATTAGAAGCTGCCAGGACCTTTCCCATGCCAAGCCAGCTATTTCCCCATGGGCTATGGGTGGCAGGTTACTACCAGATGTTTATGAGAACCAGTGCAGAGCACACAGGCTGTGCCACCCTTTGGCTGTACCAGGTTCCACAGTATGCTCGTTCTGTGCTGAAAGCTCAGGCCAGTCCCCCTGCAAGCAGCATTCAGAGTCCCGGCTGTGCCCTGTCTGTCCCAGCAGCGTGCCCCCCTTCCAGAGCTGCTGCCCCTGTCCCCACTGCATCCTGGAGCCCCAGCACCTCCAGCAGTGGGGCTGTGACACCTCTCCTGCAGCCCCTCAGGCTGGAAAACGGTGTGTCCCTCTCTGAGCACTGTCCTGTTTGCAGACTGCAGGACCCACACTCTGCAGGTACTGACAAACCAGGTGCCACAGTGTTTATTAATCCCTATCAGAATGAACATCAGTGTTAACAGGATTGTTTGCAATAAAGAAAAGACATCTGTGCTGAGATTTGGGCACTGTCTCTGAGATGTTTTCCTCACAAGAAGCAACCCTTTCCTAACAAGGAGGCAGAAGCAGCAACTGAAACCAGTGACAGCTGTATATCAAACAGGCCAGTCAGCCTTGCCATGAGCTGATCACAAACTTCAACTAAAGAAGACTGTCAAACCGTGCTTTAAATTTTTAAATACTCTAAATAAAATGGGAGGATATCAATTGCTACTTGAAAGCATCAGCACAGTGAACCTTGCTGCCAGGATGCAGAGTGACTTTCAGTTGCTGCCAGAACAGGAGACCTCTTCATTTCCCCAACTGCGAGTTCCTACCCCTCCTCACCAACACCCGAGCCTATGCCAGCAGGTCCTGCCAGCCAAACTGGCAGGAAATGAGTCACTTTTTTTTGGCAAGATGAGATTTATGAAGTTTGAGCTTTCTGAATTGGCTACCACATGTTCTGTTCCAGTGGCAGGACAAGGGCAGCGGTGAGTACATGCAGGGACAGATGTTGGAACATGCAGCTGCCTGCCCAGGCCATGGAGCTTAGCCTAGTGGGAAACCTTTACCTAAATATATCACTTTTCACAGAGGTGTCTCGTGGTAGGTCTATTTCAAAGCAATTTTAAAGAGATTTTTAAAACCAATGAAGATGCATTACTCTTCTATCTCCATCCAAAATAGTTTTCCAGTTTCAACAGGTAGGAATTACACGGCGGTCAGGACTTCATTAATTAAAGGCATTTGTGTTTAAATCTGAATGCCTTCCAAAACTATGGCAGGAAGAAGAACAGCTGGAGAGGTTTTCTTGCTGTTTGCAGCACTCCTGCATTAGTTACTGCAGGAACTTCCTTGTCCCCTTTTCTGTAGGATGCAAGCGTGGTGCTTGTGGCAAAGAAAGGATTTCTAACATGCCCAGCACAGAGCCATGCCCGTGCAGACAGGAGAACAGAACAGAGGGTGGGACTGACTCCTCACTTTGTCTGCACATCGCCCCACTCTGGAACAAAACAGAAAAAAAATCCAAAGAATTTAGCTCTTTCCCAACCTCTGCCATTATATAGGAAGACCTTTTTTTCCTCTAAACGGCAGTAATCCTCCTCAACAGCCACAGACAGGCAGATGCCCAGGGTCCCCACCTCAGAGCCTGCTTGCTGTGCCACAGCAGGGCCGGCTGCTCCTCGGGGGGAAATGCTGCTGCCTCCTCTCATCACCGGCAATCCCAGGCTGTCACCCCCCCTCAGCCTCTCCAGAACCAGAGTCAACAGGCACCCTTGGCAGCCACGTGTCAAACTCTGCCACACATTTTCCCTACAGCTCACGCGCCGTGGGCTGGGAACTGGCAGCTCCTTTACGCACTGACTTAAATCCTGTCACTCCTGCTTGTGCTGGCACGGGTGGAAGCGACAAGGGGTTTTCAGGTTCCATTTGAAGATCAAATTAGGAGTGTCCCATCACATCTTTCTGGTTTGTGCATCTTCCCAGGGTTATAAAAATGGATGTAACTTCCCTGTGACTTACAGCTGCTAATGAGGCATTTTATTTTATACACACCCTGTGAAAAATGCATTTGCTGTGCTAGAACTCTGATTTCCAGACGACATTCAGAACTGCATTTTACCTGTGACAGGATTTTTAATAACTGTTTTTATTTACATTATATCTTCTTACTTAAAAAGAAAGTTGGGACATGATGTCTACTCCATGTTGAAGGCTCAAATGCGATGCTTTCAAAGCAGGGTGTTTGCACTGACCAAGATAAGCAGTCAGGGACTAGTAAAACTGTCAAATTCTCCAAAAGCTAAGATGGATCATAAATAAATGGAAATGTTTATTCTGCTTTCCCTTGTGCAATGCAAAATATCAAAGCTTAATTGTACTTTACTAACCCACTTGAGGAAGAGGGGAAAAAAAAGAGATTATGCCTTGGAATTTAGCCAGGATAATTTAGGCTTCATGCAGATAGTGAACATAAATGTCTGGAAAATGAAAAGGCCAAGATATTTGTCCTTTCATTCCTACTTTACTATCATGCTGGTGTTTTGGAACTGCAGCCAACTCTTCAGTTATCACAGCTGGGAGCTGCAATGTATCCCAGAACTTCATGGCAACCTTAATTGCATCTTTATCCAGCTCCTTGGCATCAGCTCCCAAGCTGATTACTAGGACTCCCAAGCTGATAGTAAGGTCTTTGCTCGGGTCCTTGTCACTTGCCTTCTCTGTTGGTTTCTGGGACCCAGACAAGTTTAAAGGCATTTTGTTTGCAGACCACATTAACTCACTTGTCAGTGCTGGCTGATCTTTTAATTGCTTCTACGTACGTTAGAGAAGGTTGTGTTTGCTCTACAGGAATTTCAAGGGGCTTGAGGAAAGTGGGTATCTAAGTCACACCAACTTTAGGAGAAATGAGACTGTAACTCTAATTTCCAATCCACACCAGAAAATCCTTATCCAAGTAAGTGGGGTGAGAGAAGGGATGTATCTCCCTGCAATCTAATCCCAGAGATGTTGCTTCTCTGTGCTTCAGTCCTGCTGGCTGCAAAGTGGGAACAGATCCCACATTTCTCTGACGCAGAAGCTCCTTATGGATGTTTCTTCACAGGACCCTTGTACATGATTGAGAAACACTTGATGCAAGATTCCTGGGAGGAATTGTAGCAGGGAGGGCACTGCTTGCTGCCGCTAGAGCCAATATCAATAAACCTACAGCACAGAAGTAACAAACCCTAAAACAAGAGAATTGTCTCTGCTCTTTCATTGTGTAGCACTAAGTTTTCTTTAATTATACAGAATGCCAATAGCACCACAGTGTGTGATACAGGTTCAACCTACGTGTAAGGAACTATTTAACCTGACAGAGACTGCCCAGCAAGTGGTTATATCTAAAAGCAAGCTGGTTTATTTGCCCTGCTAAGGCTGTGCTGCGCTGAGCCTGCTGAGCCCAGGGCGGTGGACAATCTTTTACTGGGTCACTCTACCCTGATGGAGCTTGTTGATATTTGAAGACAGGCAACAAAATCAGACAATCTACCCAGAATTTACCAAGTGCATCCAACAAGTCAGCAAAACTACTGGAAGAGCATGACCCAAAGTGTTGACAGCCTGGGAGCTGCTCTTACACAAACAACAGTGGTAGGAAACAGAAGCATCCACCTGGATCCTCTCCTGGGATGTCATCTGCCACAACACCCACTGGATCTTCACTTGTGTCATCTGCCCCAGCACCCACTGGATCCCCACCTGGGGCTGTCATCTGCCCCAGCACCCACTGGACCCCACCTGTGACTGTCATCAGCCACACCACCTGCTGGATCCTCACCTGGGGCTGTCAACTGCCCCAGCCCCCACTGGATCCTCACCCGGGGCTGTCATCTGCCGCAGCACCCACTGGGTCCTCACCTGGGGCTGTCATCTGCCGCAGCACCCACTGGATCCTCACCCGGGGCTGTCATCTGCCGCAGCACCCACTGGGTCCTCTCCTGGGGATGTCAACTGCCCCAGCACCCACTGGATCCTCACCTGGGGCTGTCATCTGCCGCAGCACCCACTGG
>VZTX01014155.1:1500794-1578099 GCA_013400915.1 Pardalotus punctatus | reverse complement strand
ATTAATTTTCCTGACAAAAGTGTATAAATTACTAACATCCTCAACCTTGAAATTATTTGGGCCCAGAAACACAAGGACTTTTAAACTCTTGACTCATATATGTAACTTAGTTCTTCTTAGATTCTGCTGAAAATTAACAATTTGAATAGGACTTTTCTGTTTTGCTGTGTGTTTGGACTATTAAATGGGTTTGAAAAGTTGGCCGTGTACATCTACAGAAAAACTGGATTGAAACATGATGTCAAATTTTTTAGACCCCCTTAATTATTTTACTTTGTGTGTCAAAAGATTATTTTGGTGAAATAAACTCACATCAGCTAAACTTAGGTTCACCTTTTTTGTGAGGGTGCCGAGGCAGTGGAACAGATTACCCCGAGAAACTGTGGATGCCTCATCCCTGCAAATGTTCAAGGCCAGGTTGGATGGGGCTTTAAGCAATCCAGTGTAGAGAAAGCTGTCCCTGCTCAAGGCGGGGGGTTGAAACTAGATGACCTTCAAGGTCCGTTCTAACCCAAACCATTCTATGAGCCTATGAATTTATGATGCTATGAAGCTGCCACATTTCTTAGTACAAATTAGATTTTAAAAAGAAACTAAAGGAAAACCCTTCGGGAAGGATTAATCAACCCATATGGACATTTGTGTTCCTCGCACTTTGGAATTTGTTCTGATTAATTTAAAGCCAGAATACGTGTCTATACATCATACTGCTGATAAAAGAACAGAAACACTACAAGTATTCTTAAGCCCAAACAAACTACTTTGAATACTTGCTTTTCTTGAACTGCAGATTCACAGTATTTCATCAAATTATGGTAGATAATATATAGTTGTGTAACTTGAAGCACATACTACAATACCCTTTATGTAACATGTTGCCATCTTCAAAAACCAGACGTATATGAAAACAAGTCTTAGAAAAAGCAGGCACATATAGTTGATAAATATATTGTACATCTTAGCAAGGAATGTCAAGTTTCTCTCTCATAATCTATACAGAGAATTTCAATCCACAAGCAACTGCATTAGAATAAAAAAATATGCATTTGTTTGACTTTATTAAAGATGGACAAATTGCACTTCAAATTAAAATTTCATATTGCAAAAGAATAGAAAGAAGTAAATGAAGAAAACATGTATTAGTGCACGATATATATATATACCTGCACAAAAGAAATAAAAATAAGACAATTCAGTATCCTCAGTAATTCAGTTATAAAGAAGGTATATATGGGGTAATAAATAATGAAGATTCCTAATACACTACAATACCAAAATTGTATTTTTTTAGAACAGTTTCATTTATCATTCAAACAGATATTTCTGAAACTTTCCAGGGGCTACTCCCAAAATGCTAATGCTTACATATCACATTCTTTTCTGCAATCTATTAAAAGAAACTACCCACCCTTTCAACTTTGAAGAGTTAGCACATTTGTGGGAAAATTTCTTGTTACTTTATTGTTGTTGACATTTTCTTCAGGATTGTCCCACAGATATAACATCAAAGAGACTTCAGAAATGTCCCGCTTAAAGGAAAAGTAGAACTTAATAAAATATTTCTTTATTTGGGGAAAACAGCTATTGAGAGAGGAAAAAAAGTGCATCTAATTATTTTGCAATTGGAGATGATAATGACACAATTGAAAATGAAAAATTGTAAAACTACAATCATCCTTTGTAGATGCATGGGTTGAAATCCACTCTGCATTACCTAAACATTCAATTCATGTCTACTGACTTTCTACATTCTGGGGAAGGCAGTAGATTTAAATACATGTCTCTTAGTGTTCACAAAAGGAAAATTTTTTACCTAAGATATGGCAACAAAATCAAGAAGAGAAATCTCCTCTTTTGATCTTCAAAAGCACTTTTCTCATTTCTTTAATTATAAAATAAATTCAGACACTGTAGGCTTAATTCAGTCACTTTAAGATGGGTTACTAATGGGTTACTCATGTCTTTTGAGATGGGTGTCAGCAACGAGGGCATATTACCAGTCCTCCAGCTGCTGAGAACAGCAGGTCCCCTAAAATCTTGTTATCTGGTTATCTGGTAGTGTCATAGCACTGTCTTACATATTGGAAAGAATTTCAAATGGTGCTCTGCCTATGCATCCTTATTTTTGAGCAAGTGGATCAATATCTTTAGGAATGCTAGGTCATTAGAACTTAAATATGAGTGTAAATTATATGGCTTAAGTCCATTGAAATTGTCCCTCCATAAGTAACTAATAAATGGAATAAAAATCCTACTGTAAGTGAGCATTAAATGAAAAAATACAGGTGATAGATGTATCTTCTAATTTAAATTAGCAATTTGATGGACCTTAGAGAAACTTACATATCATTTAATTTCATCTGAACATTTTCTAAGTCTGTTGGTGTACATCAAAATCACCAACACACACTTTACAATGCAAACATATTTTGCCAGTCCGCAAGTTAACAGGCTTGCTTACATTTTATTGCCAATGAAATACAGCATTCACTACCCTCTGTAACAACTTCCAGGATGGAGTTGTATTTTGGCATACTGAAACTCCCTTTCTTTTTGTTAGATTTTTCTTCTGGAACCTTAATTTAAGTTGATGATCCTAAGCTATAATAAACTTAGTTCTTAACAGATATAATTTGAACAGAAATTCCTATACGTTATTCTACACACCTAAATGTATCATCTAAGTCAGAGAAAAGGCATCCTTAAAAATCCTTCTCAGAGAGCTGTTAAGTGATGCTACAGATTTTTTCATATAATATAATGGATATTTCACCCCAATGCTCATTCTGATCAAGTTTTTTGTCTCAGTCATAACCTCTGTAGTAAAGTCAGATCATATGGATATAGTCTAAGTAGTCCTCAGTTTTATTTCACAAGTCAGATTTGTTTCAGGTATTCAAAATGTAGGCAAAGATGAACTCTGTGGCTGTTATAAGGAAAGAAGGTAGAAAGGAATATTAAACAAGAGGCTTTGAGAAAAAAAACAGTGGGAGACTGAGAGTGTATAAAAGGGTCTATCGAGTTTCCAGGGGTACTTAGAAACCTTCAAAGATTCTGAAAAGCTGAAGGCTTTGCTTGTATTGCTCTCTTTTTAGGATTATTTATTATTCTGTTTTAAGTATATTCTGTGTTATAAGTTTTAGACACTGATTATTATTTCTACGTTCCCTGGATTATAGATGAAGTCAATACTTGCCTCAGAAACATCACAGTGCCAATTAATATTAGACTAAGATGAGACTGTTAGTTTCCTGTTAAAATAGATTTATTCCAAGAGCATCATATTTATAATACAGCCAAGTTCCATCCCACTGGTCCTTTCCTTAATGTCAAGGAAACTTGCAAGGCTGTAAGTATAATCAAAAATTCAATACAAGAGTCAAAATGAGCAGCAGTATAGAATATTTCTTTTGTGTCCTGAAAAGAAAGCAAAAGTAAAAACATATAACAGGAAAAAAAAAAACCTTGTTTTTTTCTCCCCATTCTCTAGCTTGTATTGAGAGATGTTGGAACTATGTGACTACTTAATATGAGCATTACAAGTATTTTTTGAGTACTTACTTTTCTGGACATGGATAATAGTGTGCTGAGTTTATATTAAATAATAATTAGTATATTGCTGACAATATTGTCTTCAATAAGTCATTACTTTTAAATTGTGTTATTTTGTCATGTTATTCATCTGTGGCATATCTACAACATCTAGGAATCAGTATCATATTGACATACTTGAAGAAGTTTTTATATAGAAAATTAAGTACACAGTTGACCCTCTTATGGAAAGAAAAAAATCATGAAAATGTCTGTTTGAAAATCTCTGCTGTTATCTTACTTAAGTGAAGAGACTTGATCCAAGATTTCTAATAGGAAAAAAGACAGAAAAAAACCAGAAAAATAACCCAGAAAAAAACCCCAACCAGAACTAAAACTTGAAATAAAAGAGACTAATACTGAGCTATGAAATAATTTGATATTTTCAATGACTAAAAATCACAGACAGGGTTCAGAAATTCAGAGAGGAAATACTTATGGAAAAGTCATTTTGTCAGAAGTAAAAACACCGGTAAAATGCCTAGTCTGTAGAGACTTCTTGAGCCTCTATTCTATATGAAGGAATTTCTAAACACCACTATATAATGCAATATTTTTGTACCCTAGAAGACTGAACTGATCACCTGATTTAGTCTGCATATTTCAAGCTAAAGGCTCAAACCAACCTGCCATCCCTTTCTTCAAATGCTTCAGCAGCTACTTATTCTGAATATTCAAAATGATCATTAGCCGTGCTCAAAGCAAAAAAAAAGAAGCAGAAAATATGTTTGTGTGCTCTCAGCAGAGAAAGCTGAGAGCGCTGTCATTTCCCTGTGATTCTGTCCTTCAGCACTGATTTGAATTTGTTTTTTCAACTTCTTAGCCATGCTCTCCCTTGCTTGCCTACCCAGAAATGCTTCCCCGTGTCTGTGCCACTAGGCTCTCCTCAGCACTGCTGAACTTGGACGCCATCCAGCGAAGAGCTGCAGTTTGCTCGTGCCCTACCGGGGGAATCAAGATCTGGTGCATATGCAATGTGCCATCCAGTTTTCTCAGAACTTGTAAAAGATCCAGCTGTGCTGCTAATTTGGTCAGGCCTCAGGTCTTCCACAGCACATCAGTTTCACTTGATTTACATTTTAGAGCCTACATTAGATTTCTAGGAATCAATGGGAGATAGATTCTTACCAAGGTCTTCACATTGAATGAAAAAGGTAAGAGTAAAAAAAATGTAACTGATATAACGCATTCTGTAACCATATTTTCTGCATGTTTTTTTGGGAAAGAATTTTTCTTGTGGTATATTTTTGCAAGAAGAAGGATCAGAGAGAAAATATTTTGCAACATTTATATTTTTTAAAATTTTTTAAAAACATAAGAACAGACAAAAACTGGGTATTTAGCTGCTTGGAAATTATTTATTTAATTCCACTGAGTATACAATATTCATTATTTCTGGTCGTTTTAAAGTTATCATTATTATACTGAAATAATTCTGTCAGTTGTTACCACTTTTTTCTTTTGATATCTTGACAAGACACACATCCTTGAGAGCAAAACAAATTAAAACAAGAAAATTTGAAGGCACAAGGGCAGCAAATTCAGAAGGTCACTACAGAAAGTTTTTACTCAAATAAAAAAGTTACTAGAAATGTTGCAGTAAAGTGAAATGATGAATCTTATGCATATACTGAAGGAGTATATTTTCAAAAGTAAGAATAGGGTACAAGAATTCAAGCCCTTCAAAGGAACGAAAAAGAACATTTTGTAAATTAAGCAAATAAAGGAATGTTTACTTTTCCTTAAGATGGATTCAGGGGGTCAATTTTTTTCAAAGAAGGATAATTCAAGAATAACGAAATACCTAATTAAGATACTTGTTATTATGTCTTTTGAATATTTGTTAGGGAAACTTTCCTGTCTGACCATTCAGGACCCACTCTGGCAATCACAATACCACCCCCAGAGACTTTAACTGCTGGGACTGAAGTTCCTTTGCAGCGAGTGCTCTCCAGTGACCCAAGGGGACCCACTTGACTGCCTACACTTACCACACTCACACAGTCAGACCAGGTTTTCCTACTGGCTCAACACCTGGTTTCCCATAGCAGAGTCTCAGGCCTTTGGTTCCTTCACATAATTTTATCATGGTCCAGCAACAGAATAACATCTCCAGCTGCTGTTTCTGAGGAGTGACCCCAACAAAAGGAAACTCTGAGCTTTTGTACCCTCAAAGCCTAAGCATGTGATAGTCTGTGGCAATTGGCTCCTGCTTCTCTGAGTGTCCAGTCACCCGATTGGTGCCACGAGTTCCCATGCCATTTGTTATGCGAAGTTCACGGCCTCTTGCTCACACCACCCAGAGCTCAACCTGCAACGGGCTCTGTAGCATCACACTGAGCTACCTGCACTAAATGTATTCTTCAGCATACTTGGTTGGTAATTGGAATTAATAATCAAATAAAACAACTGAAAATCAGAGGGTTGGGGTTTATGTTTAGGTAGGCATGAGTTTGGTAGCACCCCTTAATGAACACTGGAGAAGGGGGGTGTTGAGAATTTTTATTAAATTATGTATGTAAAATACCTTGTGATACCGAATCACAAAATCATAGAATGGGTCAGCTGGTCCAACCTCCCTGCTCAAGCAGGGCCATCCTAGAGCACATGGCACAGGATTGTGTCCAGACAGTTCTTTAATATCTCCAGTGAGGGAGACTCCACAACCTCCCTGAACAATCTGTTCCAGTGCATGGACACCTGGACAATAAAGAAGTTATTTCTTGTATTCAGGTGAAACTTCCTGTGCATCAGTTTCCACCCATTGTCTCTTGTCCTCTTGCTTTGCCCCACTGAGCAGAGCCTGGCTCTGTCCTCCTGGCACCCTCCCTTCAGATGTTTACAGACCTTGATGAGGTCCTCTCTCAGTTGTCTCCTCTAGTGGGTGAACAGGTTCTTGTGGTTATACTCCAGAGAGCTCTTCTCTGCCCATCTCTTTGATATTAAAATTCAACTATATTAAAATTTTTAAATAGTGAAAGGATAATTTACTTCCTAAAGCTTCTAGTGTATATTTTAAATATATGAAATAGAGATAGTTATGCATATAGGTAAAATATGAGAGAGAGTCTCTCATACACTCTCGCATATACTCTCTCTCATACACTGGTACGAGAATTAAATACATTTTTTGTAAATATGTGAGAAGCAACTGGAAGAAACAACAAATTATAAGAGGAGGCATATTAAAAATATTGATAAAGTATTTGATCATGGCATCTAAGCAATTCTGCAGGTTGATGGAAAATTTACTACAGTTTCATAGGGCAAAAAAAATGAAAAAAGTCCTAAATATTTTTAGTTTACTACCAGAATAGTGTGTTCCTTACAAAATTATAGAATGTTTAAAGATTATTTGTGAATATGTGTAGATGACATAATTATGTAAGTTTCTGAAATTTTGAGCAGTCACTAGAACCAATACACTGGAGTTACCACTCATTTTCTTTTGCAGTGGCTGCATTTGTGGCTTTACTGTGATTCAATATGGCCTTTTCTCATTGTCACCCACCGGCATCAAAATTGGACGTTTTGTCACCATTTAACTACCCAAACGTTCTGATTGAATCTGTAAAACAGTTTTTCTGGAAATTATGAAAAACATTTCACACTTGTTTCATAGAAATAAGGATGAGGTAACCAATTTTTATCTACTGTTGCATTTTTGAGGAATGTCTTAAAGAAAATAGGGAGGCCAGGTACAATCTTTACTTTATCCAACTGGATCTGAACCCAAATTTCTCAAGGAACAGAACTGATCCTATTTCTGTTTCTCCAGCTGTTGATTTTTCCCTTGGGGCATAATTAGGGTTTCCATATGCCCAGTTCCTACTTCATGCCATATGTGTTTCCTTTATATCTATACTTGATATCTCAGCATTCCGATATTTAAAGAACCTTGAGCTCACTTGACAAAGTATCAAACAGGGGTAATATGATTAAAGGGAAACTTCAGTTTAAAATTTTCCAACTTGTAATAGGAATCTAAATACTCAGTTCTCATTAAAGTTGTTGATAACTATATATGCAAATGATTAGAAGCTAAAATTAAATTATGTAGGATGAGAATCTTCCCTTTCCTTCCTTCATTCCCATCTCTGTCACTGAACTGGAAGTTGCACTATTTGTTTTATTCCCATATGAAGAGCTGTGACTAGCAGAAATTTTGAGGCCAAATACTTTACAGAATGTTGTAAAGTCATCAAAAATACATTGTTGTATTAAATAATATTCTTTCTGACTAAAGAAACACAGAATATATATATCCATAAATAAAAGTTCTCAGTATTAATTCATGCTCAGGTAGTGATGGGCAAAATCTTGAAGAACAGCCACTTAGTACCAACAAGCATCAGGGCCATTGTGTTTCAAGAACCATATCTCTGAGAGTAAGTTTGGAAACCAAAGCATAGGGGTCATTCATTATAACCCAAGAAACATACTTATGAAAATAAGTTTGGAAAGATTGCTGATCAAAAAACCCCTTACATTTTGATTCTATACTTCATGTTGAATTGACTATGAGGCATTATTTACTTTATTTAACACAGTTTCAGGGGAAATAAGTGAAAAATATCTATGAATGCATTCCCAGGTACTTATAAACTTGCCAGCATTCTCACTTTCCACTCACGTCAGAAATAATCTGTGTCGTAGGAAGTGCAAACTGCTATCTCAAGATGATAAAGGACATTTATATTTCCTTTTTTCTGTTGTTTCAACAGAAGCATTTGGATGGAAAATACATCATGTTGGCGGCCGTACTGTTGTCTGAATCCAAGGAGTATCTCTGACTCCTTATACTGTAAGAAGACAGCAAACTCAAGCACTTACACCTCCCATCAGCTGATGACACAAGCATGAAGACATAGAAATAGCCTACAGTTCTTTTGTTCTTGCAATGACTCAGTTAATCTCTTAGTTTTAGAAAAGAAAGAAGATACTGGATTTTTTTAGTACAGTTCCAATAAAAGACTTATACTGCCTTCATAGAATCAGAATAAAATAGCCAAAACCCATGTGAATAACTAAAATTTTTCATATTAAATGATCCATTTATATCCCCCTTCTGTAGCTTCATACTGCTAAACAATGGCTTTTTAAAAAGTAAGCAGTATTTTTACCCACTTCATGTAATTATTGGTGCAATTGATTTTATGCAGAAGGTGCTGAGATACTACATAAAAGCAGAAAGCCTCAGAGTATTAGGCAGTTATGACCTGTCCCAAAAGATAATGCTGTGTCCTGAAATATGAGAAAGGCCAGTGCAGAATATTCACATCTCCTGAGAATTTAAGACTCTGTTCCCTCAGTGATGCACATTAGAGTTTAAATGAGTTACAGCACTGATTCACTGCACATTAATGCAACTTAAGTTCCCTGAGGTCCTTTCTCCATATTTTGCAGAGTTCTGCAATATGTGAGCTTCCATTAAACAAAGGACTCTAGCTCTTCTGCTTCTAAAAAGGACTTTAATTCTGCAAATAAGTGTACTTGTATGTTGTTTACTCTATTCCCAGATGGGTAGACATAACAATTCCAACAATAAGGAAGGCTTTACTTATTCATCTTAGTGTTGTACCGTCAACAAAGCCAAGTCTCAGGCAGTTGAAAGCTAGCATTACAAGCATATATTTCCAAACAGAGGAAGTAAAATAAAACAGAGCATGCTATTAACTTATAATATAGTTCACATTATGACAACAACTTTGTCTTAGATATTATCTTTCAGAAAACTGAACAGATAATATTTTTCTGGAAAAAAAAAGCTTATACTGTCCTGTCAGTGTTTTACAGTCATAGAACTATAGAGTTGTAGAATGGTTTAGATTGGAACGGACCAACCATCTAGTCCTTTTCCCCCCCACCCTGACATAGGCACACACCCTCCTCTAGATCAGATTGTCCCATCCAGTCTGGCTATGAACACTTCCAGGAATGAGGCATCCACAACATCTCTAGGCAACCTGTTCCAGTGCTTCACCACCCTCATAGCGAGGAATTTCTTCCTAATATCTGATCTATACCTACTTTCTTTCAGTTTAAAGCCATTCCCCTCATCAAATCATTACATGCCCATGTCAATGTTCATGTCAGTACCTTTAGGTACAGGCTGCTATAAGTCTTAGCCACTCCTTCTGCCCGTTCCTGCAGTCTTCTCCATATCCCAGGTAATCAGATCTCCCATTTCGTTCTGGGAGGGCCCTGTGAAATCCTGAAAGGATTGCTGGCTTGAAACATTTTGGGTGCCTGGTGGGGAAAGGGGTATATCGGGCCTTGCCCTGGGGAGGTGATGCCCTGCTCTGCACACCTCACTGCCCAGACCTGTATCCCAGCCTGGCAGTGGTCCCTGGCACACTGGAGGCAATGCTCCACACCCCACCCCTGGGGCCCCAATCTAGCCCCAGAGTGGCCAAATGAAAACCAATGAGTAGCAGGTAGGTTTTCATACAATTATGGAATCAAACTTGTATACTTTTTCCTACCTCCTCCGAGCAAAGCGTGAAATTACTATACCAAGAGAAGCACATGTAGTAATGGTTAGCAATGTGTAAAGCATGATTGTGCAGAGGAAAGGGATGTTGAACTGTTGATGGCCCCTGGGAGGAGGGAGAAAAAGGCCTGACAGAGGAGCAGAGGTGGCAGCTGGGAAGTTCTCTCCAGCTGTAGACAAAGAATGCTTAAGTGGTCAAATGAACAAATAGAAGAAGAAAAAATTAGGTTTTAAGAACCAATGAAGGGATGGATTAAATTAGAAAGGTATTGGTCTGAAATAACAGGGACCCTGATAGAAACAATGTTCTGAGGAGGTTGGAACAACTTGAGTTTTGTTATAGTCAATAAATATATAGTAAATTTTCATGTCCAAACTGGAAAAAAAAAAACAAAACCAAAAAACAAAGTCAGGACATCCTTGCAGCAGATCTCCAACAATAATAAAATCAAACTCTTGCATATAAAAGCTTAACATACAGTTTATTGAAATCTGTAGAAAACCTCTAGTAAATCCAAAATTATCAAGTTTCTCTTTTGAGCAAAAATGTGAATAACACTGTGATGCAGAAACACTGATTTAAACAATGGTAAACTTTACTCAGGAATGGGTTTACAGGATTGGTTTTCAAAGCATGTAAAATAATGGACTCCAAACTGTATAGTATACAAGAGGGGGATACACATTGCCAACAAGATGTTAGGAAGATGGGAACACCAAGTCAGTGCTAGTGAGGAGTCTTATTGTTTGTAACAAAATACTATTGCTTTACTATTATTGTTTCCCAAATAAATTATGTATACCTTTTGGCTGTTACAGCTGTTTCATTTTTAATTCCTCTATCTCGTTTTATACCTTTTCTTGTGGTAAAAGTCAAGACTGACCACTGATTTGTAGGATGGAGATGCTTCCTGACCTGAGAAGATATTGGAAAGGAAGAAGCTGAAGAAACAAGGAGGAAAATGGGACATGAGCTCATGATGTTTTGTTCACCAAAAAACAGATTGCCTGAATATTTAGCTGTGTTATCATTGTTGCTGACAGTAAGCAGGAGAAAGATTAGCCATGTATCATTATGATTTGACTGTAGAATTAACATTCTTTGGTAAGGGGTACCTTTTGTTACATTTTGATGCGAAGCAGGAGAGGGCTGTTGTAAGCTAATGCCACTTGAAGGATGAATAGAGATAATGATTTTATTCAGTTCAAATCTTTGATCAAAACATAAGTAGAACATCTACCCCTATAAGGTGCTTTTGAGGCTGATGTGTAATGGTGTTCACTGATACTTTAGATAATTCATCTCACATGTATTTCTGTTCTGGGTCATGCAGTATACTTGTAGCTGCTTCTGATGGTCTTATGAAGACTCTGTACTTTAAAGTCAAGGTCTAATGACCAAAGCAGCTTCAAAAAATGAGCACTGTGTGATTATTCCAACTTGTGAAGAGATACTAGGGAATCTCCAGCTGCTTTGGGGCTTGTTAAAGTCACTGGTGCTCACACACCCTGAATTTGCAAGAGTTTATGCATTCCATTTACAAGAGAACATTCTGATTTCAGCTGGAGTTAATTTGCTTGTCAAAGTAGCACAACTATGAGTTTTAGTCATTTGAGATTCTTACCAGGAACTTTCATTCCACTCCAGAAAGGTTTAATAAAGTTAATAATAGTTTAAGAAATCCGATACTTTAGAATATAATAAAAAAATTATCTCAAAACTGTGAATGCTTATAGACTAGTGAAAAAAACTAGACAATCTCTGGGTGAAAAAAGATTAAAAAAGCCAGACACCAAAACCCAAAACAAATAACTTTACTATCAGTTCCCTGGCAATCAGCTCCCCCTCCCTCAGGACCTGAGCACAGAAAATGTGCAGTGAAGAGTGAGAGTAACACAACAAAAAGCAGTATTAAAAAAAAAACAGAAGCAAAACAACAAACCTGCATGGCTGAATATTAGTGTTTTGATTTTTTCATGTGCATCTTGTCTGCAGTGTGACAAGGTAGATGTAGCATAGCTAAAGTTTTTTAGTATGAAGAAAGGCTCAAATTATTTGAAAGCAGGAAGATTTGAAGCATATTTAATTACAGATAAAGCTGAAACATTTAGTGGTTATGTTAGTGAGAAAATTAAATTCACATGCCAATGTATGAATTCCTCTAGTTTCTTCAAAATAGGCGAGATCTGCTGCTAGCTAGTGATTTGTTACGCTGCTATTCATAGCTATTTACAGAACAAAAATCAGTGCATTTTCAGGCCTGACAATGATTGAGTCTCAAGAGCTATGAAAAGGTAAAAAAATATAGACATACACAGGTATAGCCAGAGCGATTGTGTTCCCCCAGCTGTATCAATAAAGCAGGGTTAAACTAACAGTGAAATTTTCATTTTAAAAGCATACAGTTTGATACGGCTGACTCTTAACATCAATGCACAATGTTGATGCACGTGCTTATATTTTTGCTTTTCTCCAGAAAAAGGAATACAGGTTGATTTAAAAACTGGAATTTGAATTTATTTGCAAAATATATATTCTCCACATTAAATTACTGGATTGTTCTATATTTTTTCCCTTGGTTTAAATTGTATATTCTTTGCAATCATGGCAGAAACAAGCTATTTTTAGCAGGCTAATAGTCTCAGGGTTAAGGTATTTGGATGAGTTGAGTACATCCCACAAACTTCGTAAGAAATAACAGCTACACAAATACTGACACCTATACAAATACTTACAGTGGAAGTTCATGTCTCTGAAAGTGCTAAGGTTTTTGTATCATTTTGTCCTTGTATAAGAATGTAGCATGAGAGACCCATACATTAGCATGCTACACCCAAATTATGTTTTACTGGAAATCAATACTGTTTAAAGCAGAGTGGGTGTGGCCATCAGTAGGTAATAAAAAAAGTGTCACGTAGTCTATTCAAAAATAAAGAAATTTTATCTTATGAAACTAAGATAGTAAGGTATATTTTTTTTCATGTATAATTTTTGAGTACAGTGTCATTGCTATCAGTACTAAAATAATACATTTAACTGAGTATTTTGGATGTGATGTAGAATATCTGAAATCAAGTCAAGGATGCTTCAGGTCTGTCTGTGAGTCAGACAGAACTGAAAGGAAGAAATAAACCAAGTCATTGGAATGTTACAAGTTACAAAGATAACTTGGGTAAGTTGAACAAAATTTAGGAAAAAATGGTAGAAGACTGAGATGGGAGCAAATTTTGCTAGACATTTAGCAATCCACTGCATTTCAGAGTGCGAATTCAATGAGAGCACTTTGGGTTTTTATCATACACTTTTTGTGTAACTCACATGAGAGCAGTATTTTGGGAAGAGATTGCAATGTTTGAAGTGAAACATAGTAAATAGTAATACATTAGGGAAAACAGTGCAGAGGATCACAGAATACAGACCATATTCAGCAAATATTACCTACTTCAATAGCTGTGTCTAAAGAGAGTGCTTATTGGTAAGCTTGATTTATTATCATAAGTTTATTTTACTTAAAAAATCTTGGGAATCACATAGGCAATTTGAGCTTTATACCTATGTGAGGGAAAACTGTGTGTTCATGCTTGGGTATGTAAGAAGTCAGCTATTTGTTGCAGGGTTTTATTCATAAACATCTCTCATCTGTGCTTTTCAAACCTTATTACCCAGGAACATCATATCTGTTACCAATGTGTTACTTTAGCCCTGTTTTCAACTCTGTCATACACCCCAATAAGATAAACATCTAGCATTTCTTCCACTTGTTGACTGCAAACCAAATACCAAATACCAAAGCAATTTAAGCAAAATGCAGAAGAACAAGGAAGGCTGCAGCATACTGAGAATGACCAGCCACAATTCAATTAGGAAACTGCTTTTTGCTGAGAAAAATTACCTTGAAGAACACTGGTGTGTTATATACATGTTGGTGTTTCCAAAGATAGGTTGACAGTTTAAAAAATTACTTCACGAAACATGAGGATGGCAGTTGCTACTACTTTTTAAATGAAGGTTTTAAAAAAACCAACCTAATAAGCCTTGCTGTATCTAATAAAATATTTCTTTCTCATCCTTAATCATGCTTAGTCTACTTGCAAATAAGTCAGCTCTGCATCTGATATACAGATGTTCAGTGCACACTGCTCACATTGTAAATTTTGCATGATTATTCTTGTGTAGGCAATTGTAGCTGGAATAGTGAACTCTGAAGATGGTCTTGTATCAATGACTTGGATACTTTTCTGTTAGTTTTTCTTTATGTATAGATATTATTTATATATAAAGAATATTTTGTTCATTAAAGGACCAGATAAGCATATTAAAAAAAAAAAAATTACAAACCCCACAGTGACTGCATGAGAACTGTCTATGGTAAAGGTGAAATCACTGATTTTACATAAGATCAGCAGATTGCTCTAGCAAAACTCACCACTGTGCAAGCAGCTCCATCAAGAAGGGCACATGAAAGGTTGGTAGAAATTCTGCACAGAATTTAGATTAGCTACTTTAGTGTACTAATATAAGTTTTAATATCTTCCTTAATAATAAAATTCATTTATATCCCAGACGTCAGGTTATTGGTCTCTTGGCCCCTTCGAGGAAGTAATTGAGCACCTGTATGGGGACAATGGGAATTGAGGAGTTCTGATTAGTTTTCTCTAGTTATAAATTATTTATCACCTCATTCCGTTTTCCTCTTACACCCATTGGGACGTTTTCACAGTCTTGTTGCATAATAAGAAAGTGAACATCAGGATTCTATTTGCTATGGTTCACCCTCATGAGCCATTTAGCATTTTGTAATTCCACAGAAAAAGCTATCAGATCAGCGGAAATGAAGTGAAAGTTTTATAGATGTTTTCTGTTATATGATTTTTTTTAAAAAAAGGGAATGACTGACTCATTTAAAAATGAGTGAATTGGCTAACAGATCTTAACCTGTGATGTTATACAGGACATCTACTGCTGAAAAAGCAAATATCTTTCCTACATCCAAAATACATACATCATAAAATACATACAAAATGCTTATATTTATTCATGTTGAAAGTGAGCACCACATTTTAACATAGCTTAATACATTTAAACTGCACTTCTGCATTTTCCATTTTGGAAAATGTCTTTCTTAGAGTGGAGTGTTATAAAACGGTAATCTTTAAACTTGTGTGATTTTTCACAGCCTCTTTCTTCCGTACACCTTTTATCTTAAAGGAGTAGACCACAGTTTCTTTCCTACCATCTACAAGTGAGACGAGATGGCAATATAAAATTTGTGAGTATGTGTTAAGTTTAGTCTTGTGAATACAAGATAGCCTTCTGTACTCATTGATTCCAGTCCATCAGTTTGGACTAGGAACTGTAGGCTAGTTCCTTCTCAGACCTCTTATTTATCACATAAAATTAAATAACCTAAAATATGGCATCATGTGTTTGGGTCTGCATATGAGAGAACAGACAAAAACCAAAACATCTATAAGCAAGAACTTGCTAGTTGAAAAAGACTCAGTGGCTGTAACACTTGTTCATGGCATGGTTATGACCTGCGACTATGCCATAACTAAAGAAAAAGCCAATACAATAACATTTAGTTTACTAAAAGACAGAGTAAAGTTGTGAAGAGATCATCAGCTGAATACTGTGTTTGTTTCTAAGAGTTCATATTGCAGAAGATGTAATTAAATATGACCAAGAGGAAAGAAGTGGTAAAGAAATATCACCAACTTCAAGGCCTGCTTCAACGGTCTGACCATTCCAGCTCCAGCTTCTGCAGCAGCCTTCCAAGGTGGCAAAGACCCCAAATTCCCTGAAACTGCAAGTTACAAGGCGTGGGATGAATGCCTATGGCAGCAGACAACTTGATCAGGGAGCCCTCTTAGCTCAATCTTCCTATGTTCCTTCAGCATTTTTCTTATGAATTGCCATTGTTGCATGCCTGAAATACTGGCTATTCCTAATGGCCTCACATGGGTTCCTGTCTGCTGGATTCTGCCCTTCCTTATGTTACCTGCAGAGGTGACGGGTTTCCCCCAAAGCATGGACTTGTTTGAGACCTAAGAAAGGCAGCTTAGCTGCATCTTGTGTCATGTGAGTTTCAGTCCAGTACTATTTAGAAAAAAAACAAACTTCTAATTCTGCAAGGTATGAAGTCAGTTGGAAAACTTTAAATTACCTTAATAATTAGACCAGGTTATGGCACAATCTCACATAGTAATTATTGCTCAATTTTAAGGGTGCAGGAACTCCTTATAGATTAAATTTTCATCTAAAGACTGCATATGAACAGTATGTTCCTCGCGTCCTGAAGAGACAATGCCCCCACTTCTTCTTTGGTCTTTATCATAGTAATTGTAGGAGGCAGTATAGCACATGTTGACATCCATTTGGCTTATTATAACTAATTTGAATAATTTGATGCTTTGAACAAAACTGTCGTCTTCCATATTGTCAATAATATATTATTCTGGGAAAATAATAAATTTCATATTAAGAAGTTACCTAATCCAGTTTTATGGACAAAGACTGGGTGGAAAGCACTGATGATATGTGATGTATTCAGTAACTTATCACCAGAAAAAAGAAAACAAATTGAATAATTCTACACCTAATTTAATTTGTCAGAACATATTAATCATGTAGGGCCAATGCTGCCCTCAGACTAGTAAATTAATTTTCAACTGCTATAATAGGGATTGTGATTGAATGTCAGAAGGCAAAATTAAGCCCCCAATTTGGATATTTTCTGAACCTGAGTAGGGGTTTGACTGTCCTACTCTTTCCAGTATTCTATAGGAAAATACTTATTTTTTGTGGATTGCATAAGGAATCATCTCAATTGTGTTGCAGAAGGAACAGACACACAATTTGCAACCTCAAAAGGGAGCTCTTCAGAGGGAAAATGGCAGGTCAAATCTTCACTTAATGCACTGCAATACAGCCAGGTAGATAAAACCTGACACATAATATTTTTCAGTACTTCTGTTTTTCATTACATCAAATTGAAGTTTATGATCTAATAAAATTCCAGGAAGGAACTGTAAATTCTGAAAGTAAAGGAGATTCAGGTAATTTCTAAAGAACAAGCCAGAAAATGCTTGGTTTTAAGAAATTACTCAGTACTATTACTATATTCACAAAGGTCAATGTGCAAACCGTTTATAGACTGGATTCATGAAATTCATCTAGAAGGAAGAATGCTGAAAAACAGAGATATTAAATTAAAAAATATTATATTAACTGAGAAATGAACATACTTGAATACTGATGAAATAAAAGTATTATTTCTATATTTATATTAATAGTTTAAGTGCTTAGATAATGCTAGTCCCTATTCTGATACTAAAAATTACCTTCACATTCATATGGAACTGAAAAATAGTTGAGAAATGCTGTTGAAAGATGTATTCCACAAACTATTTTCTGATGGGGATTTTGTGGGGGTTCTGTGGGGGTTGTTTGTTTTGTGGGGATTTTTCTTTTTTTATTTTTTATTTTTAATGCAACTAAAATTTAGATTATGTGGCAATTTTGAAAATAAAAATGAGTAGGCTTGTATAATGAGTAAGGTTCAAAACAACTTGTGTAAATTGATTAATTCCTAAACAATATAATTAGATTCAATATTCTACACAGATTTTCTTTTGTTCCAGATGGTAACTCAGCCACATTAGACCAGAAAAAAAAACACATTTTTTTTGTGTGTTTTGTTTTCAAACTAGCCAGCCAAGAAAGAAATGCATCTGCTTTCCATTCTTATCCAAACTTGACCACTTCCAATATTGGACTAGTTTTTTTACTGCAATTGGAAACCATGCCAAACTGTCTGGAGCGCTTTGAGAAGAAAAGTGCTTTTGTTCTTCAAAAAAACCCAAAAAATCTCTCACGAAAAAGACTGTAATTTCTGTTCTAGAATGAAATGCCTTATCATGAATTGTGTCCACAAGCCATAACTATGGCTCACATGGCAATGGTACTAAGTGAGATTTATGATTGACACTTAGAAAACATTCCAGTCCTGTGCAAATGAGATCCTTCTTATATCTGCAATCAGATCAGGATCCATTAGGATCCCTTTTTGTTCTTTACATTCAAAGGAAACAAACATGAACAAAAACGCTTTTCAAGATATTGTCAACATTTTATTTTCTTGTTTCCCAGTTTGAAAAAAAATTTTATTGCTGTTTTCTGCCAATTCAGATTTGTTACTTTGGGATTTTAACTCTAACACTTCAATTCAACCATTAAACTGATAAATCAAAAATTTTAATCAACTCCTTTCAGAAGTTCCCTTCATCCACATCCACTGCATCCTGAAATTAAAGTGGATCTGAGTCACACAATGGTGGGGAGAATATTGGCGGAGAACCAATTCATCAATACATTAGTTTCACCTGTCAATTCAATAATATATTGGGTGGACTCAACCTCAGAGGTATTTTCTGATGTAAACGATCCTGTGATTCTCCGATTTTGTGATATGAATGTGATGCTACTTTTTAAAACTGTATGTTCATAAATTATGTTAGTACATATATGGTTCACCTACAATTCCAACTCTAGGTAAAGAAGACAAGAATCTAGTTTGAAAACTATCTATTTTTTGTGGGTTTTGTGCTGTTTATTTTTACTTATTTTCATCATATTCTTCTAGTCTGCCATATTTCAGATAAAAAGTATAAACTAAATTAAATTTCTTCCATTGGTTTTCTTTGTGCAGACTAGAATTATGTGAACCACCACTAGAAATACTTTTTTCCAAAGGATTGCCCTTAGAATTACTTCCAATGTTATGACCATTACTCCCAGAATCGGACACCCTACATAGAAGGAGACTTCTTAGATTCAAATTACGTATTTGTCAGACTGTGCTATAAAAAGCATGAAAATAATTTCTTATAAAAGCATTCTGCTCTTCATAAAAAAACATATTAAACAGCAATTAAAAATCTGATACCTCTCTGTGCCCTCAGAGAGCAGATGAATAGGATCACTAGAGAAATATTAGACACTTTACTAGTATCATATTTTAATTAACATTGACTAAAACAACACTTTATATAAACCAAAACATTATTATCCTCACAGGATACAGTAAAAAAATAATTTTCAAAATAAATTGTGGCATTACAGTAGCTGTGAAAAATAACAATAGTTTATCATCGAATTGCCAATGCTAACAAATTCCCTTTATCTGCTCACTGATGACTTCTCCTTGCTCTGTTCTTCCTGATTATTTTTTTTTAACTTGTGTCTTCTTGTCCTAAGTAAGGCAAGTTTCGGGATTATGTTACAACTTGACCCAAGAGACTTCAGTATAAACCTGGTTTTGTTCCATCCTTGACATCTGTGTTATGAATTTATATTGAAGGAGTAGTGACTGAAGAAAAAGCTATGATTAAGGATGGTTTCTTAAATAATAATTTGTTGTGTAATTTTTTATCTCTCTTTAGATAAAATTATTCTGTTTTCAAACAAAACATTAATGACAATTGCTCTGTTTAAACTTAACAGGTGAAATTAAGAATTAAAAAATGAAAATAACCTGAACCTTGAAATATTTCAACTTTTGATTTTGAAATAATGTATAATTTTGAATTTTTCCAAAATTAAATTATCAAAAAAAAAATTAAAAATATTCAAAAGTTTTAGCACTAATGAAAAATGGGTGATCTCAGGTAACACTTTGGAAGAGTGATCCAGAAATTCCAAGGAATGTCTACATTTGTGTTTTAGTTCACATCAGCACTTTTAAAGCAACTTTCCTTAGCACCCCAATAGTGTGCTCTGCTTAACATTATATAAGAGATCTCATGGCCCTCACACTGATTTCCTTCCAATGATTCTAAGCCAGAAGGCAAACCCTATTAGTGTACCTGATGTACCACACAATCTAATAAGCCTTCAAACCACAGAAATTCTGCAAACACCCACAAACAGTGTAAATATTTTACACCCAGCACCCTAAAGATGCATCTTCTAGTGCTGCATTTTTGCTAATACAGACATCAGCTTTGAGCTCATAAGATGAAATGGAAGGAGAGTAAATATAAGTGATATCTAAAGAAATGTTAAAGAGAATTTCTACCCAGAGGCTGACTCTTTCTCCCTCCCAAAAAAGATATTGGCCATTGATGGAAATGGTAATTTCTGAAAGGAAATAATGGAAGACAGACAACACAACACTAGCTTCCACAATGAATAGTCTTCAAAAAAAGCAAATAAAAATGATCCCTGAGAAGACAACCGGTGGAATGTGCCCAAATTTAACATGCATGGCATAGGTAACATGAATTTTGGAATACCCTCTTTTTTTTTTTACTTAAAATCACAATCTATTTAAACAAAGGGCCATAGTCACTCAAAGTATGTAGAAAATGCTATAATGTGAGCAAATAAAAAACCCACAAAAAAACCCAAAGCACCTTAATGTACGTTGCTCTTAGGAAAACAAGAGTTGATTTTGTTGCACTGTGTAAGTAGCTACACAGGAAGAGATTACATACCGTTACAGGGCTGTGTAATCTGGAGGGGGAAGGCATGCTAAAAAATTATGTATTGAAAAAAACTTAACTGTATTGAGATAAGAAATAAAGCACACAAATTTAACAGTATGTCTAATTAACTACTGGAACAAATTATTAGAAGCATGGAAGATTTTCTGTTTCCTTGTATCTATAAAGTACAACTTATAAATGCTCCACTGTGTTGTCCTTTGGGATGATTGATGCCTCTTTCCTATACTTTGTCAAAACTGTGAACTATTTTGTCTCATTTCAGTATAAATAGATCACGTATGATGTGTGAAACTTGGTGAACAAATTCAGTACATTCTTAGGCAATTCTTTTCAATTTTAAGTTTGCCTGTATAGATCTAGTTTTACCTTTACTAGTATTTTTTCTAAAAGTTATTTAAAAATAAATAATTCTGTACAGATTTTTGTGAGATATATAACTATGAAACTAAGAAAAAAGGAGTTGCAGAAACACAGTTTAAACCTTAAGATTTGTTGGCTTGTGCGGACAAAAACTCTTGAGCTTTCTACATTGATGAAGTGGGAAGATTAAACATATGTTTTACTTGCTGCCATATTTATTTGCATATGCTGCCTTCTAGATGATCATATGGTCCTTTTACCTTTTGGCAAGATGACATATTCCAAAGAAATACTATAATGTGATCAAAGTTTGTAAAATGTAGCTATCCCATATGATGCTTTTTTCATCTGTTTATTGTAAAGAACTGCAAAAATTATTCACAGATAGTTAAATACATTGCAATTAGTTTTCCAGTGACGTCAGTTCAGGTATGCTGATACGGATTCTACGGTATGTCAAGCCCCAGATTTACAAAAGACATGGGATCCTTTGAAACAATGTCTTTGCACCAGAAGGTAGACTAACCAGTATCTTTAGACCCGTGCCTTTAGTAAGATAATAACTTTCCAAGCCTTCTGGTTTTAAATCAACAAAGGAATTGGGAATGGCCAACTAGGACCCAAGACAAATGGAAGGAGCTGACTAACTCTTGTGGTGTCAGCTTTGACATGGAAGGAGGGGAACTAACTTGGTCTGGCATTAGAAGATGATGTTCCCTGGTTATCCATGCCTTCAAACATAACAATGGCTCTTTTAATAAATTGCACTATGTTCTCAGCAATGTGCTCAATTCACACAAGACAGTGAGTATTGCATTTGCCAAGTAAAATGAACAATTCATATTTTCATGTTCCAGTTTGATTTGCTTTCATATAAATGAGAAAATTAAAATAGCCTTTCTGAGAAAACCCTCTGTGTCTCTTTTCTATTATTATATCTTCCCTGAAAAAGGACAATTGCACCGGATCATAAAACACAATTCCACATAGAACATAAGGGAAAAAATTACTCGGGCTCATTTTTTATATGGATTGGTTTGTCAGTAGATCAAAACCATAACATAATGACTGCAGTAGCCCAAATCAAGGATTCATTTAGCCCACCACTCTGTCTTTTAGGTAAAACGTTTGATGTTCTCTTGTTCCAGAAAAGACTGTGAAGGGCTAGTGCCATTTACTTGTTCCTTGGCACTCAGAAAATAACAGAAATATGTCCCTTCTACTCCTTTGCTAACTATTGTAACATTAAGTGCACAGGTCTTCTTTGTTTGGTGGTGTGGGTTTTCCCCCCCTTACGTGACAGTTGCCCCATGTTATTACTTTTATCAGTCTTTCATCAGTCTTTTATCAGTCTTTTAAAATTTTTTGTTACTTTTTTTTTTAAGCTTTGATCAATAATCAAGTTTACACAGAGAAATAAACATACTTTCTATTTCATTTTGTATTCTACTCCTAATAAATTGTAAAATTTAGTGGGGGGTTTTTTGTGTGTTTTTTTGTGTTTTTAGTGGTTTTCTTTTGGTTATTTGGTTTTTTGTTTGTTTGGTTGGTTGGTTGTTTGTTTTGTGGGGTTTTTTGTTTGGTGTTTTTTTGGGTTTTTTTTGTTTTTTTTTTTTGCTTTTGAGCCAATACTCTCACAGTACTATCTATCATAACACCAAGATTTCACTTCTGATAAGTCATGGTCTGTTCAAAGCTCACCAAATTAGGTAAAAACAAGAATATGAGTTACTATTGGTGAGGGTTTGAGGTGAAATATTCAATCAAACTAAATATAGATTATTCACTAAGGTTCCTGCACAGTCAACAGAGAAAGTCTGTTTCAGAGAGGATTCGGGTCAGAAGCCTGAATAGGCTGCCTTTTTTTCCTAGCAATATGATTGCTTAAGACACAAGTTGGCTTAATGATGGGGCTGCCTGAAGCTGTCCTATTTTTAATGAATGATAATTTACAAACCATATTTTGTTGAAACAGAATCCTACTGAATGAATGAGCAATGAAGCCCCAACCATATAATTAACTTCTTTTGAACATCTTGTCTAGATATTGTTACTAATATGTAGATGTAGTTCTGCTGGTTATGAAGGACAAAGAAGCTTTCCCATTCCCATGGCTGCCTGAGGAATGGAGTGTTCAGGTGACATGACGCAGCTCTGCAGAGGGCTCTCGAGCCCCTGTCATGGCTGGGTTGAGCCCACTCTGAACCAGTGTCTATTTGTTACTTTCGTCACGTAGTGCCATGTGTCAGTCACATCTTGTGTCAAACAACTTCATCTCTGAGAAAAGGGATATGGATATTCTGAAATCCATTCTTTGGTATTCTCAGGTTCTGCTACAAAAATAAGTTGTCTCAGCTAAGTGGGAAACAAAACATAAAACAACTCTGGTAATGTTCATTGTCAGAAGGTTTAAAAGCTACCTGGCCTCCACAGACAGTAAAATTATGAATCAATATGCCAAAGTAGCTGGGCATGATGCAAGAGCTTGATGCTGTATCAGATTTGAAAATTCATAAAGCTACCTTGTTGCTTATGGATACAGCTAATGATCTCTCTGGTTTCTTGTGGGGTATTTTTGTTTTGTTTTATTTTGGTTTTAGCATTCAAATTACTGTGCCTTAAAAAGAATAAGAAATCTGAAATAAAAGTAATCTTCAGAGGAAGATGTTTATTAAAAAAATAAACAGGGCAATGAACAGCCAGAACTCTATCATTGGAGTGGTAGAAAATAATGCAAAATTTGATGTGCTCTGTTTTAACGAGACTAAGCATTTAAATGCTTTAGACCAGAACAGACAATGATAAATGAACATAATGGTACGTATACATACTAATTTCCAAAAGAACAGAGCAACAAATAATGGCCTTAGTGACAATAATATTATATAGATTTTGCTTAGGGGAAGAAAATCTTAGCTGTGCCTTGAACAACAGTTGTTCCAGTTCTGTTTAGGTGATCACAATAGCATTATGTCACAAATAGAGTGGTCTCTGACTGTCAATAATACAGAACATAAAATAGCACCTAACCGTCCCCCCCAAGGTTCTATGATAAAATAGCACTCTTTGCTAATAATTAGAAGAGATAATTTTATTCTTTTCTTCATGACTGCAACATATTTGTATTATATGTGCCTTTTTGTTCTGGAAACATTTTTATCCATAGCAAATTTCTTCTCTGCCTGTGGAAGATAATCAAATCCATAGACTACTCTAAAAAAAGTATTTTTCCTAAGGTCAATTACAGTTAGAACTGAATGTGCATTCTGTTTCTGATTCTTCTGTCTGTGTAATAATTCAGCGTAAATGATAATGTATTATGCTGTAAGTCCATAACCTTAGAAAATAAGAGCCCAGTTGGTGCTTGACTTACAAGAACAAAACAAGCTTACCGAGCACAGGTCTGTGTTGTTTGGCAAGTAGTCAATAAAACTGTACCTTATGAATTTCTTTCCTAAAGGTTCTAATCAAAACAATTTATTTCAGGCATGTAAACTCTGCTGTTCAGGCTTCAGCTACTGTCAGTGTATGATACCAGCATCCGCAGGAGCTTCAACCATGTTAAACCGAGTCCCAGAGCTCCCCCATCTGTCTCTGTAACAGACAGATTTCCTGCTAGATCAGTGTAGTGTGTCAGCTACGGTAAAAGAGATGTGGCTTTTTTCCAGCTTTTGCTAGCTTTTACAATAACTACTTGAATAACTGAAATCTTCCCCATTCCAAGTACTGTATTTCAGAGACCTATATAAAGGAAAATAATTAAAAGTATTATTCCATCTCAGTAAACTATGACGAGAAAGGAACACAAATTAAAAAGTCCCAATATATATAATGAAATTGGACAGAAAATTGTAGGCAAATATTTAGTAAATTAGAAATCTTAGAAGTGAATGTATACAGTTCACAGGGAATTGTTTTTCACTGTTAATTTGTTCCTGGTACATCTCTGAACTAAGTTTATTTAGGGCTGAAACAGTGTATAGACATGTATAGGTTGGCTATTTTTCTTGAAATTTATGGTAATTTTATTTTAGAATATTAACTGAATGCTTTTTTTCATGCTAGAGGTAAGCTCAGATGGCATATATTTTAAATTTACTGATCACTGAAGCTACATTTTGATGCAGCTTCCTTGATAAAACCTGCAAGCAGATTCTAGTCTCAGGAACTTTTTTTTTTTTTTTAAAGTATATATCCTGTTTTTCTCAAGCCCCCCTAAGGGAAACATACTCAAAGAAAATGAAGAGTCTCCTATTTTAGATTCTTGTTGTGCAAACACAGTGGGTTCCCACCTGCTCTGTCACACTGTCAAGCTTCAGAGGATGATATCACTTCTTTAAATGAGTTCAGTTCTGATTTCTCCCAGATTAACAGCAAATATCTTTCAGGCAAGATAACTTTTTTTTGAGACTAAAGGGAAAAACAAACTAAGTAAAACATAAGGTACATATGGAGGAACACCTAATATACAGCTTTTGATATCACCAACTGTGTCAGCCTAGCTCCTAACTCATGGCTCTGCTCTTCCAATAGGGTTCACTTCACTCTTAAAGGGGTAGTCAGAAAAAGAAAATAGCCTCACTCCTCTTTCAAATTGACTGACCTTTTCCAGTTAATCCCCTGCAAAGTAATAAACAAGAACCTTATTATTGTTGGATACTCCAACTGTCATGGGAACACAGTAGCTTGTAGAAAAGGTCTTTAAATAGTTCCACAGTTATGTGGTGGATCTAAAAATAACACTATTAATAAAATTATTCAGTGGTTTGATGTTTTATGCTTTGTTAGGGACACAGCAATCATGAATTGGTATACATATGTGTAAGGGTTTGCAGATTTCAAGCACAGGAATATTTTTTATAGCAGTATCACACTAAAGAGGCGAGTAGCTACTCAGGTCTGGTCTTCCAAGGTAGTTGCTAACATCAGAGGGTACCTGGCTACTTACAAATCTTGTTTTCTTCAGTTAAATTCGTTCCACTCTTTCAGAACAGACAAACTGATATATCATATCAATCCATTGTTCTGTGGGTCTTGGAGTGCCCAGCCTGTGGTCATCACTATCCAGCTGTGCACCCTATGCCAGAACCAGCAAGAACTGATGTTACCTATGTCACCAGAAACCGGTCAGAAAGCAAGCATGTATTCACCTTCCCACTTTATGTCTTCTACCTGTATTTTTATCCTCATTTGAATTTTTTTTCTGGAAGTTGTATTCTTCAGCAAGGTGAGCAGGACAGTTGTAAAAATCCAAGAGTGTTAATTAAGGAAATATATATGTAATTATTTAACATGTTTATTAAAAATGTGCTTTATTAATTTTTCCTATATGAATTAAATCAGACTTTTATTCAAAAAAATATGCAGTTGACTGTTGAGGGCATAATAGTGTATTTTTACAACTAGAGGTAGTTTGAAACTGGTCAAAAATGTTAGTGCAGTCAGCATGGATCAATTTAATACATCCACATTATCTCATGAGTAAGCCTTAGAAAGGCTACATTTATTTTATTTCTGACTTGTGAAACAATTTCAGTACACTTTAAATTTGTGTTAAAGAGGCAATTTCCAGTATAGAATTGTTATGCCTTCACTGAAATAAGATACCTAGGCTTGTATATTATTTTATACTATTCTTTCTACCTTAACAAATGTAACACTCTGTTTAAAATTGTTCCAGCAAGTCAACTCATTACACTTCAGATTCTTTCCAGACTCTTCCTTCAGAAGGTGCTCTTTGCTTCATATAATGTGAGTGATCATGATATGTTAAGCTCAGGTTTGATGATGAGATATCCACTATTTCAGTTGCATTAAGAAGAAAACAAACAAGCAAGATTAGTAGGCATGCTAAACAATAAACGGAGTTGTTACTCTGTGTCTCAGGTACAACTAAGATAGATATTGCTATGCCATAAAATACTAGCATCATAGCATAATTTAAGTTAGGAAGGAACTCTGGAGATCCTTTAGTGCAAACCCCTGCTCAAAACAAGTCCAGCTAAATCATGTGTAGGCAATCCTAGAGATGATTAATTTCAGTGATAAGGGAATAAGATATACCTCAGTCTGTGCAAGCGATACAAATCCTAAATGAATGTAAACTCATGTAAGCCAAAAACCCCAGTATTCCATTCTGTTCTGTTTTAATAGAAGCGAGCAGATAAAATTTATGCCAAATTTAGGAACGTATGTTATTTGGCAAGATCTATGGAAAAATATAAAATAGCTAAGTATTGTTGTTTAATTTATTGAAAAATTAGACTTTCAGATGCTTAAAGAAAGTGCGTATTAAAGTAAGAGAACCCCCAAAATATGTTGAATGACTCTAAAACAAGGCAACTAACGGTGACAAGCACTCATTTGTGGTGGTGGGGGAGGGCGGGAGCAAGAGAGATAAGAGCTTTGCTAGACCTTCATGAGATGTATGTTTGCTTTGCCAACATTTATCATGTTAATGCTGGAACTGTTGCAGACAAAAAAATAACCTGGTCTGGTATTTGGAAAGGTTAATTCCACCTTATCAACTAGAGTGCTACAGTTGAAGCAAGTGTCAGGGACAAAACCAATTGAAACTGAGGACATGACACCTTATCCTAAATGTATCTCAGAAAATTTATTTCAGACTAGCTTTAGTCAAATCTTTAACACCTATTAGCCATTGCAGGCTCACTGGGTACTCTTCTTGGAAGTGCAATTGAGTTTCATTTGAAGAGAATTAATCTTCTGTGCTCTGAAAATGCTCTGCAGTGCAAAGAGAAGGGTGGCAAAAGGGAACAACCCTTTTGCTTTAAAGAAATCATTCCTCTTGTATCAAAAACCCTGATACAGGAGGATCAAAAGAATCAGAATTACAAATACGCCTTCTTAAATGGAGAATTAGGAACCTAAATTTCTTCTAGGTCCCAGAGGGCAACCTTAGAAAACCATTTAAATCTTAGCAGCTGTATCTCCTCTTCTGTTTTGCCTAAAGTTAACATCTGGTTTGGAGTGCTAGCCAATGCTGTGCAGGTCTCAGCAGGGTCCTTATCTCAGTTCTCATCCACGTACTTGGATATAAAATCTCAGTGTGATCTGATTCCACCACTGATGTGATTTCCACATCACAAACTGACACCATGACTGCTCTCATTAAAAATTATTGGAGTGGCATTCAGTAAAACAATTGAGATAGTAAAACAATTGAGATGTTAAAACTGAGAAGATCCTTAAAACTGAGATGCTTTCTTACAGATACGTTAGGATGGAAAATGTTTATCAAAGTTTTTACTGGATTTAATCAATTTACTACATCTCTTTTATAAAGAGAGACTAGATGCAGACTTTCTGTGGTGGTTTGAGCTGTTCTTTGCCTATGTTGTGATTTATATAAAATCAAATTATTTTGAACCTATTCAATGAATGTATTGTATTGAATATTAGAATATAATTCTCAGATTTTGCAAAAAGACATGTCTGGTAGTAAGAGCAGTGTTATGGTACCTATGCTAAAGATGTTTGCACCATTTGCTTGATGCAAAATACAGGAATTGGTTTAGGAGTAATACCTTTCTCTCTCTGGGTGACCATGTAAATCAGGAAATTACATAGACTGGTTGCTATTATTCTTCTGCAAGGTGGGATATCATTAATAAGAGAGAGATGAAGACTCAATCATGCCCTCAAAAAGAAATGAAAATCCAAACCAACCCAAAATCTTAATCAAATTCAGTAATTCTTCCTGAAGGATTAGTGGACATAAAGCCTTTTATTTAGAGCAGGAGTGCATAGCTACTTTTCCTGCCTCATGACTGGCCACTCTCACCACTTTTAAATTAATTGAGAGATGTCAAATAAAGACCATCTTTTGTCCTGCATTTAAACAGTAAGTTAAACTTGCTCTGCTAAAAAAAGAAAACAAACCAAGGAAACACACTTACCTATCATAGCTAAAAGATGGACACTGGTACAGGGAAAATAGCTGGTTTTCCCCACTGCAGCTCTTTTTCACTAGTTTATTGATTCTGTTGCCTTTTTTGTTGTTTTGCCTCCTATTCTGAGATATCTGATTTCTTTTATTCTTATTTAGGAAAACTGAGCAGCATTATGGATTATAAACCTAGAGGAAATGTGATAGTGTCTGGCATATTGATGTTCGTCATTACAATCTATAAATCCTTTTATTAAATCAAAATTACCTTTAATTCTTCAGTATAAAATTTTGTGAGTCTAACAAACAAACAGTACACATGTCCCTCCCTCAATCTTTCTCTAGTCTTCTTCTTTCTATTGATAAAAACACCACAAATGACCTCATTTTCCACATTTTTCCCCAGAAATATCATAGTAGTGGAATGTTATGCAGCTGAGAGTCAACATCAAAGAGTAAGGACAAGTAATGCTCTCTGCCTTGTACTGCAAGTGTTTCACATTGTAAGTTCATTAGTTAATAAAAAAGAGTGTCTAGTAAAATCTAGTTATAGAATTATAACTGTCTCATTAAACCAGTCTTTATCATTGCAAAAAGTGGCCTTCTAAACCCTGTAGGATTAAACAGCAGATATCTCCCAAACACTTTGTCATTATTGCCACTCCTGGAACAGCTTAACACTGTGGAGAAACACAGGTATTCAATGTATTGGCTGATACACACAGGAACAAGACAGTCTTTACTGCCAACTCAGCAGTCTTTCCAGAAACAGAGAAGCAGACCTCATGATGTGCGAGTATAATAGTCTTTAAACATACATATTCCTTCTCTGATGCACTGTATATACAGATATGCTGAACTGTTCACTGCTATTCATGTTCTCAAATGGGAACTTTTGCAAATCAGTCACAGCAAAAATGGATGATTTTTTTCTTACCCCTACATTTTAAATGTAGCTGTGCTTTGCTCAGTGATACAGAGCTCTCTCTCTGTCTCTCCTCACCTCCGCAGCCCACACATATATGGGATATATATGCATATATTTTGGACATTTTTGCCATTATTCATCATGTGAAAAATCTGTGAGGCTGGCTTATAGGAAACAGTGGGGAAAATTTTCCTCTTATATTACCATCTTGTCAATAGAGACTTTGTTATTTTTGACAGAGATAGTAGTGTGTACATGATAAATCTACATGTAAGCAAGAAGAAAAAAACCTGGTGTTTTCCTTCTTCACAAATAGGTAGCAAAGCTGTGTTCCATCTGATTCTTCATTTTGGTTGCACTCTCTTGTAAGGGTTGCAGGTGCTGGACCCGAATTGCCACCTTCCCTTGTAGTTCCAGAGACAGGACAGCTTGCAGAAGAGCTTTATTTTGTGTTCCTGCAGTGTGCTGAATCCTGTGCAAGGTTTTCAAGTAGTTTGTCAAATCCATTATGATTGTATCAGTTTTTAATGCTTTGTAGTAAAAAACAGAATTAGACCCAATGTTATATATGTGTGCATGTGTGTGTTTAGAGACACAAAGGAAGACAGAGGGAGAGAAACAAAAATAGTTGTCAAAAATAATATAGTCTCACGAAATTTTTACATACATAACCTACTCAGAAAGCCACCTAAGGTACAAAATGTTAATTATCAGTAGGTGTACAGTGACAAAGGTGTAGCACTTCCACCCATCCTTGAGACTACAGGTCATTCCTTTGTTACTGAATGTTTCTTTAATTCTCATGTTATTAGCTGACAGAACATGTCCACTCTAGTTAGGTGAAATTCTTTTATTTTAAAGGCAGAGAAGGAGGACAGCAAAAAAGGGTAGAGATACAAAATTAGTCACAATCATGAAAGAATGCTTGCAATAGCGGCATTAGACATTTAGAAACTCGAACCTTTGGAAGCCACTTGGCTGGGAAATTAAAACAAAGAAACAAACAAACAGAGCCTCTCCTTGACCTTTAAAGCAGAGAGAATCTCAGAATTTTCTTCCGTCTTGCTACTTTGATTGCAAGATGTTAAAGAGGCAGACTGGTTTTTTATCCAGCAAGAGCTAAATGACCAGCAGTGAAACAATGCAACAGTAATTGTGTTTTTACAAGTTAAAATTCCTTTTGGAAACTGCTCTGGTATTCTGTTTAAGGTTAAAACAGCTGGTTGGAGCCAGTGAGTTGTCGGACTGAAAAAGCTCATCTCCAGGATGCTTCATTGAGTTCTTTGCTTTACTAAGTGTTCTTGGATAGGTCCAAAGAACATTGTCCTGAACAGAAAACCAGATGATTTTATTCTCAAGTAGTAATTATCTTCCTCAAACCTCAGATGGCTCTGACACAGGTCATTAACGTGTCATGCCTACCAGTTTCATTCTTTCACCCAGTCCTACCTCCTCTTTCCCCGAGGAGCTTTTCTGCTCAGCTCAGCCATGCACATAACTTGCCAGCTCACCACGAGTCCTTCACACCACCAGTGCTGTGAGAACATTTCTGCTGTCTGTGTGCATGAAGCTTTGCACATGTGCCTTTTCTTTCTGTGCTAATTGCTCGGGTACAGAAGATTAGAAACTCCATCACAGCAGAGTTTGGATTAAGGTTGATTTAGGTCACTGAGTAGCAGTGAGGGGATACACACACTTCAGAAGCCCTCCACAGTTTCCTGATGTGTTGTGTTTAATGAAGAGTAGTAATTAACCATGACCAACCTTGTAATTATTAACGTGCTATTGTTAATGAGACTATAACTTCAGCTATCACTTTGTGAACACCAATTTAAACCATTAAAAAAATTAAAAATATGATGAAAAATGTGGGTATAATGACCATCACAATCTTTATTATAAAATTACCAATCTTCAGTAAAAAATAAGTTTGAATAAACTGATACTGTTGATGCTCTGAAATTTTAATTCATGGCAAGAGGCAAAAGTTGTTTGAATTGTTTTGCAAATGTAGGTAATATTTTTAAAGCATATTTCTCTTTTGTTTAGCCTTTTCTAGCTTTCACATTTGAAGCTTATCCATTTAGATGTCGACCTTGATTGCTTTGTTCTCTTTTTGGGTTAGGTCAGTTACTCATCCTTAAAGAAGTAAAATTCCTAAAATTTTTATCTGAACTAACTAGATAGATATCTAGGAAAAAATAGCATGAGGATTTAATTTGGGATTCAACTTCTGTTTGTTTTTTTTTCCTTTTCCCCTAAACCTCATTTTTTACTTCCTCTTCAAGTTTTGATAATGGTAAGCATTGCACTTCAAAGTAAAATCTTCCCTATAGAGGATATCTATAGCGGTTATTTTTCAAAATGACAGCTATTTACACATTGGCCCCAGTAAATATTCCATCCAAGTGTCCAATAATCATCTGCCCACCTTGGAAGAAAAAGTATTCTTTTTTTAAAAATTTTTGTTTAATCCATTTCAAAAGTATAAGTAAAAAAAAAAAAAAAAGAAAAGGGGAAGCTAAAGGAATCTTAGTGGGATATGTCAGGAAATAGAATTAACAAAGAAGTGTGCCTACAGTGGTATTCTGGACCTTTTTCTAATGTAGACAGGCCCAATGCCTAGCAACGGGGAGTGCAGAGGCCTAACAGAAGAGCTCTGATTTTGAAAGTACATAGTACCAGAGAACGTCAGAATTATTTACTGGGACTAATTCAGCTGTTCTATTGTACTTATAATATTCACCTTACAGCCTGCTTTTGGCTGCCTGGTCTTACTCTTCCTTTTCCTAAGTTCTTTCACTCTCAGGACTTTAGATTGCAAGTGCTTTTATTTTTACTAGGTGTGGGTCTGCTTTTTATTCTGCTTGCTGGGCTACAATAGGAAATTCAACTTCTGAGTTTAGCTATGCCAAATATATATCTGACACTGATTTACTGTATTTTTTTTAAACCTAGTTTGACATTGTCTGTGTTCCCAAAGAGGAGAAAAATCACTGACATTTAGAAATTGTTCCCTGTTACATGATAATGTTCTTTCTCATCAGAAAAAATAAACAAGACACAGGATGTCAAACAGATCTTTCAAAATGCCACTCAGAATTTTCATTTCAATTTTACTTATTCTTATCTTGAAATTAAATATTAGCCCCACTGAAGTCAGCATTGAACTCCCTTTTTATAAGGTCTTTCACAAAACAGCGTGTGCGTGGTTTATGCCTCTTAATGTCTTTTCTAAATATCTGTCTCACCAAGTGCTGTTAACTTGTCACAGAGGCTCCCTGAGACTGACCACAGTTGACTATGTACTTCTACTCAGAGAAAAGGATTTAAACTCTTCTCTTGCAATGTCTTCCTCAGAATACATAAGCTGCAGAATGTGCTCAGGAATAAAAGAGATCTCTCTTTTTTTTCTTTTTTTTTTTCCTAAAAAGAAACCCTTGAAGTTATACACTAAACACAAACCCAAGAAGTGAGATTTAGTATCTGTAAACTTTCTGTAATAGCACTTCAGTAAAAAAGAAAATCCAATATCTTCATTTATATAGCTTTTCAAAGGGATGTTATGAAATTACTTTATTTGAGCCTACAAGGATTGACAAAAAGCATCTTTGCAAGTAGCTGGTTATTTTGTTTAGCTAGCCAAAGCAATAGCTGAAAACTGAAGCCAATCAAATTCTGAGGAAGACATTTTCTTTAAATTAGGGAAGCAATGACATTGCAACAATTTTTCTCAAAGACTGTTTTCTTCTTTGAAGCCTTGCTAAAGAGGCAGTAAGTCCAGGCTTGTCTGATTTGTTTCAAGTGTGTCTTCTGGTTAATAAAAACTATTGTTTCTTCCCACAAGCCCTGCTGCCTTTATGTCAATATTCAGGTGTCTTTCTTGTACACTACATTTGATTGAAATAAAGACAGCTTCTTTTCATAAACCATTGAGTAAAGCACTATGACCTTGGTAAGGCTTATCAACCTATAATCTTAAGTGACTCCCTGAGCTTGATTTGTGTCAATTATATGTTTAAATTTTTTTTTTTTTTAATTAAAAACAATTTAATAAATCATCCAAAAAAGTCTTAATAGTGAGAAAACCAAGAATAGGGGAATCTATGTGAGCAATTTATTTCCTAGTCTATCATAAAATAGTTATAAGGAAGTGGTTTTTTTCCTGAAGTAGTTTTCATTAGGAGAATAATTGTATGCCAGACAGTTAATGGCCTGTCTCTCCATTCTTTGTGAAATAAGATCAATAAAGTCTAAGAGAGTTTAGATTTCCACAAAATCCACACTAGGCTTGTTACATTTCTAAAACTCACATTTTCATTATTAAAATCCCAGTATTTTGAAATTTCTTTGTAAATAACAAAGAAAAAATTTCTATGAGGTGTCCCCATGTCCTTCAAATGTTACACACGTATATAAAAATAATTAGAGATTAAAATTAGCCCAGATTTTCCTTGTGTTCTACTGTAGTTTTCAAACATTTCACTTCCTCATTTAAGAAAAACCCAACACTCAAAATTTAAACTTCAAATTTTCAAATGTGTCCCACGACAGCAGACAAAAACTACCAAGAACCTGTGGGGTGCCTCCTATTCTCCCAGAAATGGAAGTACTGAAGTTGATACCACTCTCATACTAGTAAACTGGAATTTGGGATCTAGGATCTGCTGTTCCAAAGCTGCTCCTGCAGCAAGGGCTTACAGACACCTCAAACAGCTTCAACAGCACGCCAGCTGCAGTTTTGTTGCACTCTTGCATGGTAGGGAAATGGCAGGGAAGCCATTCCATCATCAAATGCCAAGCCACTCAGCAGACCTTGGAAACAATGTGGGAAGGATGTGTCATGGCCTCTGCATTCAGCAGCATCAACAGTCTCCATCTCTAAAAAAGAAAGGGTAAGTGGGAGTTAACCTGCAAATATGAAAAATTATTCCCAATTCAGTATGTAGCTAAGGCTGGCAGAGTCGGGAGTGAAAGGGAAGGCCATAATGCACTGGACTTGCTGCACATTTTCCAGAGTTTAAACTGAACCCCTAAAACACTGAACTAGGGCTCCAGTTTACATCCTAATTTGAATACCCACTCTAATACTACTCTTGAGCACAACTAATGACTCAAAGTCCCTAGAACCACAGGTATCACTGTCTGTGGTTTTGTCAGGCTTGTATGGGGAGGCTTCAGTGGGCATATTAATGTTAATATTAGTATTAGATCAGGATGAATCACAGTGTAAATATTGAGACTAGAGTGACATTTGCATTTAAAATTATGGTTTGTTCAGAAGACGCTGTCTTCATCCTGTGAAACCTCTGAAGCCAGAGTGGGATGTGTGGGCAGCCTCTGGCTGGGTGTTTATCAGGGGCTGGCTATTAAGAATGGAGACAGATCTGGTTTAAGAACAGACGTGAGTACACAGAGCTGCATGAAAAGTGCCCATTCACCATTATGCAACAGCCAGATCACAAAACCGGCTTTCAGAGGTAGTGAAAGGCAAGGAGTGGTTCAGTATTTTCTCTGCAATATAGTTAATATTGAGGGTACAATTATATTTAGTCTTGGGAGAAAAAGATAGAATAGGTTTATTGCCAAATTAGAAAAGGCTAAATTAAGGACTGTTGCTTGACATTACAAAGGCTTTACTGTGGGCTATATTTTGGCTGTGACAGTAGGTTACTATTAAGAGTTTATTAAAGTTTAGAAACAGCATACATTTTGGAGACAAAGACCTTGATTTACTGCTGTGTTCTGCAAAGCCTAAAAAACTAATCTGGTCATTTGAGTCACAAAGAGTAGTTTAATACTTGGAGGCAATGGATAGGGTCACAATTGGACTAGATAAAGGTTAGGTATAGAGACCTAGTCATCAAGAAAAGGAGGGTTTGCTACATTTCCAAATTCTGTGAGGCCTGTGAGGATATTGAAAGATAATTGCTCCAAATCAAAAAATCAAAAATTTATGAATCACCACATTACAGCTCAGTACAGGGATAAAATTAGGCCTAGAGCCATTTGAGATTGAAGAGCTCAGATTAATATCCTCACAGGGCTCAAGATATATGAGTGAATACATCCCGCCATAATATGTTGTATTACTCTTTTGTAGATTTCTTTTTGGCATATATATGATAATATGTTTCTATAAAAATTGTAAATATAGCACAGAGAAGAAAAACCTCACCATTATGCATATATCTGTATAAGTCTACAGTAAATCAACTGCACCAGAGCTGATGGAAAAAAATATCTCTTGGAATAGGGAAGTAGAATTCAGCATAGATGAATTCAACATATGTTAAATATGTCTCACAGTTTGATTACTGAGTTCATTTAACACATATTTCTGATCTCAACTTGGTTTTCTTCATTGCTTTGCAATTTTGTTTTACAAATTTTGTGCTTGACACTTTAGGTAAGACGGGAATCCCACTCCAAAACTTACAGTAATTCCAGTGTAAATTTGGCATAGAAGCATGGAGCAAAAGAGTATCTCTGGATATATAAGGATGCCCCTGAGATCAAAATATATCCCACATTCTTGGACAGAATTATGAGAAAGACTGAGCTGAGAACAACCTAGTGTACACACAACCATCTGCTCTTCTGAATACATTCTCCCTAAATCTTGTATACTCTGACAGATCCATTAAACAGTTGTTTTCCAGTGGCGTCACCAGAAATATTTTCTTTCTTTTTTGGCAAGTCGTTGCCTTTCCATTTTCATCTAGGTGTATATGATGTTTTTGAGATAGAAGATGAGATACTGAATACTATGTTACATTGTTAATAGTTCTGAATGTTTAAATGGGAGCTATCCACTTGTCTATGACCTTCTATGTTTAAAATAACCTTTTAGTATGTGCTTGAGACTTTGTTGTTTGCACATATTCAGAATTGCCATTCTGACATGAAATTTTCATTAAATTTTCACCATTATTGTTTGTTTTAAAAGTAATTAAAATTCATTAAAGGCTTATTATTATTATTTTCTTGCTCAAAACCAATTTTTCATTTAAATTGATGAAGAAAATTAATAATTACAATGTCTAGCCATACAACATATTTGATGTCTAGTCAAGGCAAATAGTTTGAATTCAACCAATTGGAGGAAATATAATTGTAAAAGTGGCTTAAAAATTCAAATGTCTACTATATTTCCAGGGACTGCCTTTGTAGGGCAGCATAAACATTCATGCAATGAAGGTTTCAATTCACAACACAAACTGAAAACAGCACTCTATAGAATGCATTAGCAAGTGTAAATAATCACATACAAGACTAAGAGCCAGGCATGTGGCTCTGTGCCATGGTGCGTCAGTGCCTCAGTGCCAGCCCAGAAGAGGCACTGATGCCAAGGAGGGTGGCACCAGATACAGTTATGTCTGTACTAGTCAACACAATAGAAGAGAATATCCCAGTATATTATTTTTTCAAGCTTGTTCTTCCTCAATGTCCATTATATTTTAACCCTGTACAAGCCATGGTTTTTTTTAAATTAGCATTTTGATGCTTATATTAATATAAATTGAAGTAAAGAAGTTGTAGTAAAAATTTTACATTGTACCTGTAGCACATCCAGAAACACACTGAAATTCTTTCTAGAGCTGAGAATACACATTTGGTTCTTTTTCTTTGTTTGCATTGTCTGAAACCACACAAACTGGTAGTGAATAATTTACTTTGTGTACTGAAATTGCAGCGGTTACTTGTAATTGAGCAGATACCTTCAATTGCACTGTTTCAGGTTTCTAACTGGATGGATATGTCACAAACAGGGAGACATTTTGAAAAAGGCATACCATTACTGTTTTACCACAGGTTAGGCTCTGAAAAAGGTTTCTCAAATTTAACTCTTACTTGCCCATATTTTTCATCTACACTTAATTTTTCCCTGGAATTGTTACAATATGAATGAGAAGACAAGACAAAAAACATAGTACAAGAAAGACGTATGCCCTATCATAATGAAATTACTTCTGAAAGAAAAAGCTCTATTTTTATTTATTTTAAATAGCAAAAGGTTAAAAAGTACTTTGCAAGAATGCAAAGTCACCCATGACTCACCCATGGAGTCATGGGTGAACCTCAGAATCTCCTTGATGATTAAAAAATACTGATAAAAAAATTCTAACTCTTTTTCTCCTTGTGCATGCTTTTAGCACTGTTGATCATGCCTAGCTTTTGATACAGTGAAAGGCCTATGATGGCTGTTTGAGTCCTTGTTTGTTTGCTGCTGTGTCCCCAGTTATTCCTCATATCCCTAAGTGAAGAATATTAAATGGCCTCCTGAATAAGACAAATGTAAAAAAGCACATTTATTCATACCATCTAGAATAGATAATAAGTAACAAATTTTATAAAGACACAGATGAATAAACAAAAGGAAAAAAAAATCACATTTAATTTGATCATGTTAAGATTACCTCATAAAAATATCTCTCCCAAACAGCTGGTTTGCTACCTGCTTCTTACAAGATGGCAGTCACAATTTCATGCTTCATGCTGCATTTTTATTGTGAGACTCTGGTAAAAGCACCCATCCATGAGAAAGAATGTCCTTTCTCTCACAGAACACATTTCAGGACTGGGCCCTCAGGGACTACCCTCAGATATCCATCATGGATGAGCCTGTTAACTCATTTCACCTGTTCTCCCTTCAGTTCTTCTGGGGAGTTCAGGCAGCTTTACCGTATTGCCCCAAGGCTAATTTTGTCCACTTTCATCCAGGGGTTCCTCTGGCTGCACTTCTTAACTAAGATATGTATTGGTCTTCTTCACACATACAAATGACACTGGCTAGACTTGATAAGATATCCTGTGATTTACAAAACAATCCACTGACTCAACAGAAGTTAAAACTCTTCCTGACAGAGTCCTGAATGCATCTCCAGTTCCATGAGTTTAGTTAAGGTAAATTAGGGACTTCAGCTAGCCAAGGCCAAGGTCAGCTTCTTCACTAAGAGCTTTTGGGAAGCGAATTAGAAACAAGGGATTTAATCGCTTTTTTCCATAGGAGCCTTGTTTAATCAGAGGCTCTGCAGCTTGATCCTGAGCTGCACCATGGCTGCGATGTCTACATTTGAACATCTGCTTTACCTCCCTGACCCAGACCTGGACATGACTTCCTGATGTGACCTTGACTCACCACAATAGGCCTGCTGAATTATCACTGGCCTGAGACTTGCCCCAATACCCGTTTCCAGACCTGATTCTGATGCTGGCTTTCCTTGTTCAATGTGCTGACACCTTGCAGGTGAGCCAATTCTCCAGCTGCCTTGCTGCCATCCTCGCTTCCTTTGGGGCACAGCCATCCCCAGGATTCCCTGCCATGCCCTTCCCTTCAGTGAATGGAGTAGCATGTTTTGCTGTGAATTGTCTTTGGACATTTTAGTCCACATGAACTACACCTTTGATAGGAACTTCAGATGCAAATAGTTCAACATTACTTCTTTACTAAGACCAGGCTTTGGCCCTCCATCTTTGTGGTTTCAGGGTGTTTGAAATGCATGGTTCTCAGTGCTTTTCCTGTAGCAATGAGCAGTGCTGGGCTCTCCATCACATCATCTAAGAACAAAATGGGGTTTGGTCCCTGAATGTCTGCGCATCTAGACCTCATTTTCTTCATCAAGGGCCTGTAGAGTACAAGTGTCAGACAAACAAAAAGATAAGCATGTCCTGTACCTTTTGGTATGAGATTATTATTCCTTGTAGTACAGCAACTGGTATTAAGTTTATCCCAGTTTACCATATCTGAACATTTTGAACAGACATAAGAGAGATGTTACAGGCTATGTTCAGAAGAAGGTGTTAGTCTAGATTTGCATCTAACCTCAGAGATGTACATATGCTATTCATGTTAGCCTGAGGACATCGTAGCACAGGAGTAGAGAGAAGTACAATGACACAGTGGGGAATAGCATAGATTAAAATAGCAAATGAGGAGAATTTTCAAAATTATGGAACTAGCAAAATGCATAAAAATAAGAATGCTAGGAAGTCAAAGGAAACATAAGCCATTTTCATGAAGAAAAATGACATTAACCCAGAAAAGCTTGATAATCATTACCACCAATATCTGGAGGAGATGCAAGGGGACAGTTTAATAATTTATTATTATGAAGCAGAGTTCAGCTTCTCAGTCTTCTCTGCAGTGAGTGCTAGTGTGCTTCATCAAGTTCAAGGATGAAGGATATGATTGTAATTTCAGATTTTACGTTAAGTCCTCTAGTAACACCTCTTTCTAATGACACTGTTTATAAAATAGGAAAACAAAATGCTTAAAGTAACCCTGCTTTTGGCTATCTGTGCACACTTAAGAGACAGTAAAATGAAATTTTAAAAATACGTGTACATAAGAAGGCTAAATAGGAAGAGATAGGACTATATGCTATTTTATAAGAGCTACGTCATAGTTCCTAACAATTGCTGGAGAAAAATCTGTATTTTCCCACCATTTGTTCCTTCTATCATTTTAACAATATTTCCCAGAATTTCTCTGTCCTACTTTTTTTACCAAAGCAACTTTTTGGAGCGGAGGCCAAGATCAGTGTTTCTATTCCTGCTCTGCTACATACACTTAAATACGTGCCTATAAATGAGTGAAGAAATCTACTTATTCAAGGGTCACATCCATGCTGCCTATTCAGATTTCAAATAAAGTCACTGATGAATCAGATAGTCATTGATTTTCTACCTTGACTTCTAGATAAAGACTAGGATTTTCTGTTGCAAACAACTTTATGAGTCCTTTGATACATCTAAGAATACTTCTGAGAGGAATTATCTTTGTTTTCAGTAGTTCTTCTTCTTCCAATTAAATATATCCTAAAGAGATTTGTGGGTCTCAGCTGTATAAGCAGCTAAAAGTTCTACTTTATATTTATATTTAGGCAGTCCCTACTTTAATGACTTTCCAATGAAAATTCATCTTCATGGCTCTCAAGAAAATATTAATTTAAGAAATCATTTTTTTTGGTTCATTTAAGTTGAGCAGGAAGGACTTTTCATTTATATGATTTTTGGTTGGTTTTTTTCTTTTTTTTTTTTTTCCTTCAAGCAGTGAAATAAATGACCAGGGATGGTTTGCACTAGAGGTCCCTAGAGGATTCTCTTGCCAAAGAGCAAATCCTCATGGACATCACATTAGAACTGCCTACCTGTGTGGAACATATCTGTCACTTTTAATGACTGGGGAGTACAAAAGGGCATTATGCCAGTCATATATTTCCTGAAAACACTTGCATACTGTGTGCATCACCAGGTTTTATGGCATGCATTCAGGACACTGCAGTTCCTCTCCTGACTGCTGGCAGCTCTAGCTCTGCTGCTGGATTGGGCAGAGCCTAAGCATGGGAGAGACTTGGCCTTAGGCCATCTCAGTATCTTCAAACCTTTGCAGGCAATTAAACAGGAAACAACCTGGATATTTCTTATCTACACAGCAGAGGAAGGAAGCTGTAGTTAAATGTAACATCTTGTGCTCTCAAGTAGCGTGCAGTACCATTTAAAATCTGATTTAGGATCGCAGATTCCTTTTGTCTTCCAAAGGTGAAAAAAAAAGATGAACAAAAGATATGTGTAGTTTGAGTATAATTACCAGGACATAAGCTATATATGTTTTTTTCCAGATGGCTCTTCAAAACAAAACTTAAATATGAAAAAAAATGAAATAGTAGGAATAGCTCTTTGAAGAATACTTTTATATATGCCTAGAAAAATATAGAATGGAAGATAAATAAAAATAACACTGCAACACAGTATAAAATCTGACACTTCAAAACAGTAGGTTCTTTTATCCCCAGGGAGATAAACAGAACAGTTGAAAACTACATTAAGAATACTTTATGGTATAGTCTTAACATCTAGGAAGGAAGTTTGGCTGTCTGCCACCAACTTCTGAATTAGACAAGCAACTTAGAGCAAGAAAATTCATGCTTATTCAGCACCACTTTAGGGATGTTCTTCTTTAATATTTTAGCTTGCAATGAGAGTTTTCTTCAAGGCGTTAATAAAGTCAGATGTGATTTTAAACTTTTTAGTAGAAAACAAAATTGATGTATAGTTTCTTTCCAGTTTAGACTAGTTTCTTATTTCCTACATGCCATTTCTTTTCTCTCAGGTTCTACCTTTCAGATTTGAACATGTAGGTGAATTCTGAGCACATTTCAGCCTAAATTTCTACAGATTTTACAAAAATTGTCATTTGATAACTGGATGAGAGGTGCACAAAATAACTCCTTTGGGGTAAAGACTTCAGCATGATTGTACTTTATTATTATTGTTTTCTTCTTGTTATTCTTTTTGTTATTATTCTTGTTGTTGCTGTTATTAAAATAAATACATGAGCAAATGCAAAATAGAAATGTTATAATCTCCACAGCAATTAAAAATATTAAAGCTTCTTCAGTGTAGGTGAATGCAAATAGAAAGCACAGAATCAATTAAACAAAACTTCACAGTTTGCATTGCTCATGAACAGACTTGTATGTATGTAAATTTCCTTGGAATTACATTTTCAGTTTTTTCAGTTTGTATATGAATTGATGAATTGCATGATGAGATTTATAAATTTATACAGAAGCAAGCAGGTAAAGTGGAGATTATGTCTTCATATCAGTTATACAACTGGTGGCTCTGTAGAATAGAAGAACTGAAAATACCTTTAAATTTGCTGGCCCAGGTACTACAACTTGTGTAGACACATGGTCCCAGAGTACACTGCAGGTTAACTTGCTCTTATTCCCTCTGTATGCCACTGTAAATTAGGAGTCATGCTAGAAAGAGAATGAGTATAAAATCTGCATGTAAACAGGTTGATCAAACTCATCTACCATGATCAACGAAGCATTTTAGAGCCTTTGAAATGGCTACTCTCGAAATAAAATTTACAAGCAGGATAACCCAGATAACCCAGACCTTTTATCCTCATTCCCTAACATAATGTTTTATCCAGTTATGGTAAAGGACACAAGCACTGTTACTAATTTGCTCTTCCATGTTACAGATGAAACATATGAGATAATATTAAATGACTGCTGCCACTATGTTAGAATTCTTGTATGAAAGAGAGGTTGATTATTGTTGATGCTGTAATTACCCAAACAGGGAAGAGACTTCACTATGTAATATGCCTTTCTTGTAAAAATACTACACTCCACACCATAGGGTGTAATGGGTATCTGTAAGAATGTCCAGTTATTTAAAAGGTCTTCATGGCTTATCTTTTTTTCTTTTGTTCTTTCTATCTTTTTCTCTTTTTTATGTGTGTTCACTGGATAGCTGCCCATTTTATCCATCTACATGTGTTTTTTTAATAGGTTTATTGCTATAGCAAGGACAGAGCTGAGTGGCTGAGTGGGCTGCAGCATAATTGCAGATGGGATGCACACTGTGAAAAAGCTGATGTTTTAAATGTCAAGTCAATTTTTAAGGGGAAAATGGCCCAGAAAAAATATCGATGTATGATTTAAGGACACTATTTTTAAACAGCTGATTGCTGGTAACTAAAATAATGTTCTAACTTCAAGCAATTATGAAGTAATCCTATGATTTTGAAATTCAAATTGGTACCTTTAAGGGAGAGTCAACTTTTCTTTTTAATATTTCCAGATGCCTGGCTTTAGAAACTATGAAAAATATTTCAGTAAATAATAATTTTAGTTGAATAACCCACTTTTAAAAAGCTTTATTTACTTTCTTCATACTTACATACTAATTTAAATTACTTAATTCTACTTTGTAAGAATGTTAAAGTGGAATTTGAGCTGTAAATAGATGAAAAAAAGTTAAATGCCTAACACACTTTTAAGTTTTCCAACCTGTGTGTCAGTTGAATGTACTTAGTGTTTTACGCACTGCGTACAATAAATTCATTTGTATCTTTCTGTCAGCTTTTTTAAGATCTTTTTTTAACTACACCTTATTTATTGTGTATTATCCAAAACTGCATTTCATATAAAAATCATTAATTTTTAGTGTTTTTATAAAAAATATTTTTAAAAACTACTATTATAACATCAAAACACTTCCTAGATGTACATATGCTTATCAAAATGACCCTCAAAATTAGGTGCCACTAGTTTTCTCTTTCTCGTGTTTATAAGTAGAGATGGAAACCAAAATTAAGAGAACAATTTTGTTAGTTTCACTTGTCAAGAATGGAAGAGAAGGAACTTGGTTTTTTAACTCTCTAAACATTTTAATACATCAATGTAAGTTCAAAACAGGTTAAATTTGTTTAAAATGCAGTGAAAGAACCCAGAAATTCTGAAAATATGGCTTCAAGTTGCTTCTCTAAGGTAAAGAGCATTGCAAATACTGTCAGACAGAACTTCGTTCAGAACAGAATCACAAGACAGGAAAGTAGTCTTTATCTCCCTAGTTTTGGTTTTGTTTTTTTTTACTTTACTCATAAGAACTTTATCTCATTTTCTCTTTGTTTTCAAAATAAATGCATAAAATTTCTACAACCATAACCACTGAATGCAGCAGGGACCCCAGGTGTGTGTTCAGGTCTTAAATGTCATTCTGCATGTGTGCAAGCAGGTGAATTTACATTATAGAAATTTTTTCCAAGTTTTAAAAATCCTCTATTTCAGCTCTTTGATTTATTTTTTTTTTAATTATGCAGTAAAACTCACATTATAATTATTGAATTGCAAAGGTTACAAGAGTAGCTGTTGCTCCTGATTCCTATGGAGATACATTTAAGGTAGTCACATTTGAAGCCATCTGTGGGTTCTAGACTTCATGTGTCTGATTTTAGACAAGTTGGGTGTACACACAAGTTTAGTTCATGCAGGTTTACAGGATATATGGCACTGATGATAGAGTGGGAGTGGGGAAGGATAAAATGTGCCACTGACAGCTCCCTTGCTTGGGCTTTCTCCCTGCTGCAGTCTGCCAGGAGCCATGGACCCCCCTTGGGGCAGGCTGGGCAGGTTTGTGGTGCATCTGGAAAGCAGCATCCTAGCACATCCTGGAGCAGAGCCTGGCAACCCCAGGCTGCCAGCTGAAAAGGANCCCCACTCTCCCCAAGGGGTTTTCCTGGATTTCTGGTGTTTTATGGTGGGACTGATCTGTCCCATCTGCACACGGAGGATGGGATGGGATGGGATGGGATGGGATGGGAGAGCCAGGAAGCCTCATTTGTGCCCTCAGGACCCCAACACTTAGGCGGGGAAGTAAGGCGAGCACCTCCCTATCCCACACCACCACACTTCTGTCCTTGAAGGGTGCTCTTGCATAGAACAATTTCTCCTATACCTTCTTTTCTTGTTTAAGAAGTTTCTCAATGTGTCTGCATTTATCCAAGTTGTTTTCAGCCCCGTGCAGATGTTTTAGGTTCAGCTAAATATAACTTTTAAACATGGAGTACTAAGTTTGCAAACTACTATCAACCTTGCAATAAATTGGCTGGTCAGAGACAGAAAACACATTTTGCACATGTTTTCAAAGCTGCTTTTGAAATAATGATAACGTGTACAAATAAGTTAGAGGAAATCTAGCTTATGTTCATGCATTCCGGAAAATTTAGGGGAATTAAAATATATAAAATTAAAATCAGGAACAATTTAATAACGTTTAATAGTTAAGTAGTAATTTCCTTTCCAAGTATCCCAAAGCACATTGTGTATTTCTGTCTAGTAATGAAATCCCAGTATTTTGTAGATGAAATATGGTGTCTGATTTGCCAAAGCCCAATAAACCTGTTTGCACAGAAAGAAATGGAGAAACATTTCTTCCTTTTCAAGGTTAAAAGTTTGTAACTGGAGAATATAAAAGGAAAATGTAAATTGGGATCTGGCCAGAATTAGAACATAAACATTTATTTTCTACTGAAACATTTCAGGGAATCTCTTTCCTGGCTAGGAGTGGTCTCAGTGTATTACTCTCAAAGCCCATTTGAACGATGTAATTATAATGACAAATGTCTAAACAATGCATGGCAATAGGTAAAATATGAATTTTTTTCTTTTAATTCAAGTATCAAAGATATTACCTTGATTTTATATCACAATTTTTTTTATGCACAGTAAGGAAAATTTGTCTGTAGGTTCTTTGTACTTCACTGATTCCTTTTAAGTTGTGTATGCCTTTTGCAAGTACTTTTATTTCAGAACCAAGATTTTCTTTGGAACCTGATGTATTTCTAAACAGTCTATGTCTCAAAACAATTTGAAACTGTCCTGGAGTGACATTATGAAGCCACTTTATTCCTTAACTGTTTGCTTAATGCCCAGGGCTACTGCGCCTTCCAGATGAACCCGGGGGCCAGGGCCGGAGCCCGTGTTGGTTCAATGGAACCGGCACCTGCAGGAGTCAGAAAACACGGCTCGGTCCAACGGCCCGGGAGAGACAGGGGACGAAGAGACCGCAGCGCTGCTTTCTGCCCTGCTCTTCCTTGAGGGTTTGGAAAAAGGGTTCTGTTTGTTTGGTTTTTTTTCCCCCCCAGGTCTCCCTATCTCCCTTCCCTCCTCTCCAGCCTGGAGAGCCCGCGGAGTGGCCCCAGTGCCATCTCGGGAAGCCTGGTATCAGCTCCTTGCAGGCACCCTTTTCCTTTTTCCCCTCTTTGCTTTTCCCAGTTGTACTTTGTGTTAACAAATAGTTTAGTTTTTTGTGTTAATAAATAGTTCAAGATTTTTTTTGTCACTTTCACCTGCTGCAGTTAATTTGTTTCATTGAGGAGGGAGAGAGGAAACCCTTTCTTCCTTTCAGGAGGAGGTACCCTATCCCGGAGCACCTCCTCCCGAAAACTTTGTCTCAAAAACTGAGACAGAAACTGTGCAAAGCAATTCTGAAGGACATAACTTAACAATCATTGCAAAAAAATTCATTGATTTCTCAGTTTTAAAAATCCTTTTTTATATACATCCTTTTGTAAGGACACATCATTTGCAGTACATTTTCTCAGAATGGTTTTTTTCTACATTTATCCTTCACTAATTTGAACTGGTAGAAGTTTAATAAATTATCTTGAAGCTTGGAGAATTAATTCTGGCTTCTCTGGTGATGTTATGAGAAAGTATTCAAAATGTCTTTTTCTATTACACTCCAGTTTTGAAGGTTACTTCTTCTTTAAACTTGGTCTTTGAAAAAAGTAACAAACACTGCATATTTTACAGTTGGCTTTGGACAATACATGACATGCACTCCACTGACATAGAATAACATCAAATTTCAAGTGGTTTTGTGTTTTTGTGTTTCATTTTTTATGATTATCTGTAAATAGTGCAAAGTTGCATACTGCCATTTCCTGCGTAAAACATGAACAACTGCTGTTTCTGAGAGTAACTCACAAAGAAACTAGAAAACCTATTTAGCACAAACTATAAAATATAGACCTATGTTAGAAGATAAATATATTTTGTCCAGAATCCTTTTCAAACTACACTTTTTTTTTCTTTTTGGCCTAGTTCGAGTTTAATTTTAAAAAAAAAAAGGTTCTGCCAATGTCATGAAAAAAAACAAAAACAAAACAGAAGCACTCTTGCTCCTCATTGACAAGCTTATCTTTTTACTGATGTAGTTAAGGAAGGATACCATAATATTTCCAGCATCCAAATGTTCTGCAAGTCTAAAGGTCTTTCCTCCATGACCCCTACAGCTGCTGAAGAAAAGGAACAACTATGAGGCACTGATACCCTTAAATTCACAGCCAAATTTGTTTCTAAGGAAACCGTACTAAATAAAGTTTGACACTCTTTCATCAGGGCTACTGTATCACTCTGTCCTGGGGAGATGAATTTCGTTTCAGTTTTTTCATTCCATCAGGATGGTAATAGCAGCAGTTCAGAGTCATTTTAACATCCTCTCTATGTCACTTTTCACTGAGTCCTTAAAACTGCTTTGGGGATTATTTTTTCTTTGTCTACTGGTGGTTAATTTCCTTTAATCCCAAAACTTCCAACCTCTGAAACACTTCAGATGTACAGAATTAGTCTCTCTTTCTAAATTACTCTTCACACCTTCATATTCTGTCACTCTGTATATTTCACAAAAATAGGTTCTCTTCCAGAAGCATACATTTCCACATTTCACACCGTTTATATATATGAAAGTGCTGAGAGCCTAACCTCTCTATAAGTGTAATATCAGTGAAGAAGGTATTGACACAATGGGTTCAGTTCATTTGCTCCTTGCTGACTCCTTGCTGACAAGAAGTCAACATCCATTTGAATTGCTTTAGGATATCCTGCCTGATGTCCATCTATGAGTCGAGTGGCACATATCTCCTGTAGACTCTTTGTCAGATATGTCAGCCCCATTTAAATCTCTCAGGTCATCTCAGATGGCATTAGACACCTTTGTTTACAAGGCAGAATCAAACACTCCACTTCAGCACATCATTTTTCTGTGGGACCTAGATAAATGTTAAAAGTTAAACACAGCTTTGGGGCACCTCTGAATGCAGAAGGTATCCCTGCACTGCTGGAATCTGTTCAGTAAAACCCTTGATTTGTCCTCACACAACTGGTGAAATGAGCCCCAAAATAGCCACATGAAATTTTTTCAGGAAATAAAACAAATATTGTTCTCCTAAATCTACAATACAGCAATAAAACATACAAACCATAGGTCAGAAAAAGCATTCAAAAATAAGAAATGAGATTGTATGACCTAATAAGCAGGGCATTAGAGAGATGTTCAGAGATGGTGATTGGTTTTGTTCATTCCAAAATAACAGCATAAGAAAGTAGATAGGTATTCTGCTTTTAAAAGTTCTCTCATACATACTTTGTCTTCAAATAATTATTTATTCCTGTACACATGTTGATCACACTTTATAGTGCAGGAAATGTCAATAACTTTCAGTAAGAATGGTGGGATACAGCCTCAGAATTTCTAACTTTTCTAATGCAGACTTGTAAAGGTCTGCACATGAACAGCAAGACTAAGTACTTGGTATGCTCCTGAACTAAATATATTTGATTTGCATCAGCAGTAAGAAACTCCTGTTCCTTTGTTCAGCAGAAAAACTTTCAAGGAGCACCTGTTGACATTTTCACCAGGCAGTCCTAATTAGTCAGAAACAAAGGAGAAAATTAAATGAAAATTTAAAAAAAAAAAAAAAAAAACAGAAAGAGAGAATTTTTTCCTCTGTAAATAATTTACAAAAAGTGCATATTTAGGCTTCCTGGAAGGTTAGCTTAGATAATAAAAAGATAAGGCCATGCAGAAATTGATTCTTGTCTAAAAAATTTTGGATGAGCAGTGTATTTATATAGAAGTTTAAGTCATACTATATTCTAAATGGGAAAACTGAAGCCTAAAACCTAAAATTAGAGTCCATCTTTACCAAGCAGTAGAATTTTCCTGGCTTTCCTCCACACTAACGGGGCAGGGACAGGGGCACAGTGCGGCACAGGCTGTTTGGTACTTCATTGCCAGCCAGAATTAAACCATGACATAGAACAAAAGGAACTTTTTAAAGCTATAAATATATAACAGCCTGAATATCAGTTCAGTTGTTTTTATACAATGTCCTACAGTATCCTGTATAACATGCTTTGTATGTTTCTCCTAATGAGAAAGCCTCAGAATTTTTGTGCAGTAATTTGATATTTCATAATTTCTAGGAGATTTAAATGCTCTGAAGTGCTAACTAAAGCTTTCTATTCATTTGCCCTTTTGGCACAATTTCCAATATTTGCAGTGGGCTACATCAGACAAATCACTGTGCTTGACTAATTATCACCTTTAGAATTTTAATTTTGTTTTCCCCAGATGTCTTAGGAAAACTGTTTAGCTTATTAAGGACTGCAGTAAGGGCTTCACCACCTTCATCTTAAAAAAAAAAAAAAAGGATGTTAAGCACTTTTGTAATGATGTTATTCTCAAAAAGTCAAAAGCAACCACTGATTTAAAATTATTGCAATTTTTTCCTCAGATTTCTACTCTGCCATGTGCCTATATTAGTTATTAATTACACATACAATTAGTACATCCTTTTATTAGAATTTTGTTTTGCTTGTCTCCATTTCACTGCCCCCTCTTTTCTCTTTGTCTCCATTTCATAAAACATTCTCCTTAAGGTTTTTTTTTTCTTTTTACTATGTTTTATTTAGAAACAGTCTATTTTTTTTTCCCATTTTCCGTATTGACTTATGCGCTTGTCTTCGTCCTGTTAGTTGGGATCTACTTTTCATATTATGTCTTACACAGGATTTGCACTGGAACAGAGGAAAGGTTTGACGAGGAAAGAATGACAGAGAGAAATTACCACGTACTGACCATAAGTCCCTCTTCCTGCACCGCTCTATTCCTTGCTGAAATGACCACCAGCAACAGTGACAACAGTAAGGGGAGGAGAGGAAACTGAAGTGAAGGACTGAAGATGAGGCTGGGAAAAGGGAGAGATTTAATGTTTATCCTTTTGTTTCCCACTACCCAAATCTATAACTAAATATTTATTTTAATTGACAATAAATATAATCAATTTTCCTGAAGCCAAGTCTGCTTTTCCTGCAATGCTAACTTGCAAGTGATCTCCCTGTCTTTGTCTTAACCCTTGAGATTCCTGCTCTCCCTGTTTTCTCCACCATTAATGTCTTCTTTCCTGGAAGTGGGAGGAGGGCAGTTGGGTGGGAGTTTGGCTGTTAGCCAAGACTGAGCAACCACACAAAATCAGATCAAAATGTGCATAAGCTTTTATCTTCACCCTGCAGAAGAAATCATACCAAACCTTCATCTCAGTTACAATCTTCAAAATCAAGGGTTATCCTTCACTATCTCTAAAAAAAAAACCTGGTGGTAATACCTCTGTTGTAAATGTTTGACCTTAAACTAGATAAGAACAGATCAACATTCTAAATTTTATTTGTTTCCACTTTTTTTTTCTTTTTCTTGTTTCTGTCTTCCTGTTCTGCCACAGTCTCTTCTTTTTTAGCATTTTTCTCATACTCTCTCTTCTCATTTTCCTGTGTCTTCAGAACCACAAAGGAATTAAATTTTATCCTCATGTACTTTCACGGACAGGATTTTAGTCACATGTGCAATAAAATGCATTTCTAAACAATGTATGTCACTGTAGCTCTGTTAGCGTTACTGTATGTATGATATTACACAGCAACTAAGATTTACTCCAGAGTTCCTCATGGCACTTAATGGTACCATTCTCATTTTATGTAAATGATTGATAAATTAAATTATTGTGTTCAGACAAAGGGCCTCTGAATAATAAATAGACACTTTTTTTTTTTATTATCTCATGATGGAATTTAATAAAATCAATGTTATTAGTTTTGTCATATTTAACTTATCATAGTTCACTAAGGTATACCTCTTTAGATAATTTTGAAAAGTAATAATAAAAAATTAAAACTAACTTTTGCTGATTACAGGAGTAGGTTTTGTCCATTCCATTTTTTCTTTGTGATACATGCTGCAACATATGAAATGACATTTCTACTATTAAAATAGTAAACACAAGAGACTGTAACATATATTCACATAGAACATCAGATGCTTTTTTACAGATTACTGAAACAGATGACGGTTTATTGTCAATGCCATTACCTGAATTGGCTGCCTGTGTCATTGCATGAACAGTGTGGTTTGAGTATGCATTGGCATAATGTACTGGCAATTCTCAGAACAGCAGTCTTCATAAACCCCAATTAGAGATTATAATGCCAAATAATCATAAATCTTGATGAAGATTGGGAGGCAATAATTAGTGTTTTAACAGCAGTATGACAAAAAATTTACAATTAATATTCATCAGATTCCATAAGAATGAGCTAGAAATCTTTTGAAGAACAATAAATCTATATAGGTGCCTGTCTCAGATGATTTGAAAGAAACATAGGGACCTACAAAATGAAATTTGCCATGAATCCATCAAAGGAACATTTTCTGTGCCTGTAATTATTCAGGATAGATTTTCGTAATAAAGATAAATTTCGACCATTTTTTCTTTGTTCTTTTACGATTTGCAGTTTTCATTGTGTTATGTTTGTAACATGAATTTGTTCAGCCCTAGGATGTCTCTATAGAAAATGTAAGCAGATACCTCTAAGGAATAATAAACTGAAACACAGTTGGCATAAACGCATTTGGTACTGACACCCACATGAGTGTGTGGGCAGCAATTTAAACAGCAGCTTGCAAAGCGAAATGGCAGTATAACAGAGCAGGAAGGTGATCATCTTTCTCCATATGGCTCTTCTGAGACCACACATACAACCCTGAATGCTGAAATTTCCTGGGTGTTTCAGTATGAGGATGACGTCGACTAATTGTATCTCTATTCTCAAACACATTCATTGATATAGTACAAGGTCTTCTGCAAACTTTTGTGAGAATTGCTCTTTATTTCTATCACTGATATTCCACACCATTGTCCTTGAGTTTGTATTTCTAAGTGGGTATTTTTAATATTCCACTGAAGAATATATAATGAATGTGTCAAAACAGTTCAAGCATTGTTTTCTTTTAGAAATTAACAAATCATTCAATGAAATATACTTTTCATTAAAATAAGAACTAACTTTTAAAATAAGATTCATAATTACCTTTTCACAAAACACAAGCGTCTCTATTCTTTGTCTCACAAGAAAACATAAAGGTTCTGCTTCTATCTGTTTTTCTTTCAGCACTATACTGTCCAAAATGAGAGAAAATTATGGAAAGTAATTTGCCTATGGTGTTCTTTACTTTCAGAGTTCCAGAGTTGGGTTTACTATATACATAAGTAGTTTTGGGTCTGTTTTAACCTATTTACAGTTGCTGTAAGTGTTCTTTCTAACATGAGGTTATTAAAATGGAAGAGTGAACCCCTGTTCTGTTCTTTTCTTTGCTGATCTACTTGTATTCTAGCCTAGTCAAATTTAGTTTCTACTCTTTTGTCAGGCCAAGAGTATGTATAGTCACTACTTTAGAATCTTATCAACTCCTTGATGACTTCTTTGTGCCAGGATGGTTTGTACCATGACATCAAAATAGGCAGCCAAGTTGGTAGGTATCCTCAAGCAAGAATGAGTGCATTATTAAAGATAATTACGGTAACTGTGTTGACATTACAGTGTTGTATAAATAACCAGTGAAATAAGACAGGTTTCTGTATTTTGGCTTTTACTTGAATTTAACTAGAATCTAGTCCCTTTAAAAAGGTGGCATCTGTACTTTTCCCAGAAAGTATAAAGTATAACTTCCTATTTTAAACAGAAATATTTCAGTTTAGCCCTTCTTTCATCATTCATTCCTGCTCTTATTGATTCTTATTTCACTTTAATTCAAACAATTTCCCTTTTTTTTTTTTTTTTGGTGAGAAATGTTTTTGTTTTTAGAAATAAATACCTCCCTTTAAAATACATGAGCCATTTTCTTTTCTAATAGTAAGAAAAATCATCATTAGCCTTGTTCTTATTAACCTGTTATTAAGAAATAAATTGAAATGCCATTAATTCCTCTTAAATGTTAATAGAAAATATAAAAATAAAAAATGCTGTTTAAAAATGGAACACTGATAACACCTGTCTCAACCATCTAGTGTGGTGAAAATCTACTATGTGGATGAAGTGATGCCAGCATGCAGCTTGGAGGACATTGACTCAGAACACACACTACCAAATTTATGTAAATGAACACTGTACTTGATCAGTCAATATAAAGATCCACAGAAAAACTCTCCAAAGACTCAGGGCATACAAATCTCTTGTTTAACTTTTTTGAAAATTTTATTGAAAACAAAGTACTAAGCTAGAAAATGTCATTATATAGTGCAAATGACATAATTTGACAAGGGTGTAAGTAAGCGGTAGCAAGTTTCCAACATTCAGTACCCTTTGGACAAGACTACATCATCATCTAGTTCCTAAGTATAAAGTTCAAGGCATTTGGAAAGAGAATGACAATGTAGAGACATTGAAGTACTACATAATACATTAGTTCAGTTTTATGACTCAGATATCTTTTGGTTATGCCAGAGGTTTTTCTACAGTTGTCCTGACACAGAGGCACAAGTGCACACAAGGTCAATGTTGTAGTACAAAAATCCCTGAAGGAACAATTTCAATTGTATAATGCCGCTCTGCAGGGCAAAAAAGAGATCCACATGCTAGATACTTGTAAAATTAGGTTGACACATGCAACACAGAAAGAACTCTAAAACTCTGTTATGACAAATCAAAACTGTGTTGGAGTGAGATAGAAAGGTAGAGTCATGTGCATCAACAGCAGCTTTTTAATAGATTGTTCATCCTTGTGATTCTGCTTGCTACCAAAACACAGTTACACAAACACAAAACCACAGTTGCATTAGCTCAGGCTAAGAGTGACCCAGACAAGTCCTGAAACCTGAGCTGCCACATCAACACAAGTTTATGGACTCATGTTAGCAAGTCAAAATCCTACATACTGGGTTGAACACAGAACAGAATTTTAGCAAGACAGAGAATAACCAAATAGATTCTTCACTGAGACAGTGGTCGATCACTGGAACAGGCTTCCCAGGGAAGCCATCAAGACACTCAGAGTTCAGGGAGTGTCTGGATTACACTCTTCATGATATGATTTAATTTTAGGTAGACCTGCAAGGAAGAGGGAGTTCCTTGCTGATCCCAATGAGTGTTTTCCAAACTGAGATATTCCATAAACCTATGAAAATACTTTAAATTTGAGAATTGAAAATTTTCACTTCTCTAATCAACATTGTAAGTTCTTCATTGGAAAGCAAATCTTTCTGGTATTCAGACACCAACTAAAGCAGATAATTTTTAAATAACAGGAAAAAAACATAGTCTGGCATCATTCTTCTCCTTCCCTCTCCTATGAAGTAAAGCTGAGTACAGCTTCCTTTGTAACGTAACATCACATTCCTCTTTCTGCTTAGGGTTGCTCAGACCACTTTCATTTTGACAGAAAATTGGTTTTCTTTAGGTAACATTTCACATTAGAAGCTCTTTAGCTTTGCTACCTATCATTTGTCTGCATTTTGCTCATTCAGAAATGGTATTTACTACAGTTGGTTGTAGTGGCTTTAATGATTTTTGAGAGTGTAGCAATAACTAGATTATCTACACTTAGACCAAAGTTTATCTGGCAAGTGACAACAAAAATATTATGTTGGTTGATATCAGCATCTCTATTTGGACACATTTTTGATTTTACCTGCAATGTGCTTCTCTGAGGATTAAAGGCAGGCAAGCAAAAATATTAATTTGAAATATTACTCATGGTTATACTTTAGACAGTGATGCAGTGATTACAATATTGGGCAAACAGCCAAAACACTATGTTCCCTTCCTTGGTCATGTATTTTATGATAAATATCTTCCAGTTAATTCAATATGAGTTTTTTTCCTATAAATCTGGGGGTTTATGTCTACACTACCAGTAAGTGCAGCAACGTCAAAGATCTCTAATCTTTAATTTTGTAATATTGCCACAAAAGTAAGATAAATTATCTAGAACTGCTTGAAAGGATCTCTACATTACATAAATTACAGGAATATTAAAAAATATTAATTATATTTTCTTTCTTTTCTATATCATTCTTTTTAAAACGATTATTATTTCATCACACATATGTGATTTTGGGTAGGACTGATACCTTCTGCAGTAGTAGAAACAAAAAATAATAACAGCAGAGGAAGGATCCAAAAATTAGCTGGTGGTTTTTATCATTTTGAAGGCCAGAACACTTTGTGAGACATAAAATTTCATCCAGTGATTTCCGTGGTATTTCTGAGATTTAAGGTTTGACTTCAAACACTTCAAACAGTATCTTTTAGAAAAGACATATACTTTGAATTAAAGATTTTGAGTAGGACCAAACCCGTCATACAAGATTTGTTCCAGCAACTAATTCTGTGTGCTAAAGGGTTCAACTTTAGTTGGTAAATCTGTCTAACTATAGTTCTTAAACTACAGATTTTTATCTGCTGCACTCATGTAGCACCATAATAGGAATAGACTGTGATTAAACATTATTAACTTCCTGTTAATGAATTAAATAAATAAAATATCTCCAAACAGAACAAGCTTCCCAGAATTCATGTGTTTGGATAGTTCCTTTTTTTTACATCCCCATTTTCTACATTCTCTGTGAAGCCTGTGACACAATGCACTATTCCATTAATGGTTTCACTACTGTGAACAAAGCAGAGGAGTTACTAGTTAATATCAGCAAAGTGTTACTAATTCTCAGCCTGTATTTATTATTTTCCTGTTCTGATTTTAAAGTACCTCACACCTTCATCATGGTATTGAAGTGAAAACTCGCATCCAGTTATTGCTCTCCTTGATTCAGCTTGGTATTCCATGATCTAATTCCTATTCTTTTTTCTTTCTTTAATCCCAGCAGCAATTTGTCTTGTTTTCAAATATTTCGAGTTTATTGAATAGTGATGGTTGTTCCACTAGCCCTTAATGATTGACCTGTTCATATTTTTATGCTTTATTTTGCTATTTACTCAGTAACAATGAGATAAACAACTCTTTAGTATATAGGTAGGGTTAGTTACTGCTTAAGATGAAGGAACAGGATGCATTCTCAGTTCTGAAGACTTTGGTTTCGGAATATACTGACAGAACATGGAGATGTTGTTTACTCTGGAACTGAAGAATATTAGCCCAATGATATGATCCATCGGATATATGCAGGCGTAAATGACCTTAAAAATTGAAGGCAAGCATGGAATTAGACATTTTCAATTTTATGTAATCTCTTCTACAGCTATATTTTAAAATTTTTTTCTTCAAAAATTATGTAATGAAATAAAATAAAATTACTGGATTTTTTAAATAACAAAACTCTTATTGTATTCACAAGATGATGTGGAAGTATCATCCTTATGAAGTATTTATGGACATGTTTTATTTATAGAATGCTCTGACAGTTATATCATGCAGAGTACTGAAAAAATGGCAAGGAATTTTTGTATTTTATAAAAATGTAGCCCTTAAGACAAAGTCATTATGCCTTTCTAAAACTGATAAAAAACATAATAAACTCTAGCACCTGCTCATTTTCTTAAAGAAACACCAATTTATCTCAATATTATTCAGTTATACAAGTGAAAAATATGCATGTGGAAGACACAAGACAATCCTAACTGCATCGAACAGATGCTTCATGCTTTAGTGTTTTAAATTATGTATGATGCATGAATGTTTCTTTTCATTAATGTGCAAATTGGAACTGAAATTTTGCACAAGTTTTGTGTGTCCTGTATCCCAAGGAATATGGCCAATTAAAATGTGATTTTTTATCCATAAAAAAACCCCCATGCATTGGATGCTGTTCATTAGAATGTCAGTGCTTGCGGTAGATCACACTTTCCCACACAGTAGATACTTTTAATGTGGCCATTCCTAATTTGTGTCTGAAACGGTGCTGCCTACTCACTCATAACCTAGGGCAAGATTTAGTTTTCTAGAGCATCAACATCAATTCCCTTCCTTCCTCCCATTTTAAAATCTGAGCCCATTAAAGATCTATTCCCTTGCAGGAAAAAGAGAAACAACAACAAAACAAAAAACCCAGAAAGAAACAAACAAACTGAAAAATACTCTCCACACTAATTTTGATAAAAGCAGTTCTTCTGAGCAACATTCATTAAGGATGTTAAAATTTCCTCCTGTGGTCTTGAACCCATTTAGGTCAGCTGTAAGGGTACCTGTCAGTAACAGATCATTCACACCTGCAGTTGCTACCATGTAAGTAATTAAAAAATAACAAGAAGTCCAATTATTATGAAGTTATCATGCATATTTTCAACTAATAGAACATTTCAGCATGTGGGCAGGCATTTTTAAAAAATGGTTAAATAATTAGTTCGTGAAAGGGAAGACAGTTACCAAAAGCCAGTTCTTATCAACAAGAAAACCTTTAACCCTAGTTTAACATTATTTCACAGCTATTTACCATTGCAAATTTTTGTAAAATTTAGTAGCACCTCCATAACTTCCTGAAACATTTTGAAGACATGACTCATGGTGACAGTTCCATTTTAATTGAAACTGTAGTTATGAAATGAGAACTACTAAATAATAACTATTTTGTTCAGTGAGGATTTTTCTCTTTTGTGGTGAAAGTTTAGTACATACCTACATCCAGTCATGTACTCATATCTGGAAAATATTTTTGATGTAATGGCCATTCTCTAACATAAGTTTTGTTCTTAAGTAGATAAAATACAATAATTTTCATTTAGATTTATTGTAAGCTGACAATAATTGTTACAATATTTTAGTTGACTTTAATCGCAAAGCTAATGATCTTGCAGAAAAATAATCACTGAAAGCATTTTTTCTTAGCATCAGTTGTCCCCATAGTAAGCTATATAATACCTGTATGTTTCACAACTAGAATTTCAATTTGATTGTTCCTATATGACTTTCATGGTCAATATACACTATTTGGCTTTGAGATCTCAAAAGTTTTCTGCCTAAAAGAGCAGACTATTCTTTCCTCACAAGAATTAAAGTATCCTTTCTATTACCTGAAATAAGAAGAGGAGAATATATTTTAAAAAGTTTAATATGAAGCTTGTTAAAGTCAATAAAATAACATCCCATTATTCCATGTGCACTTTATCATGCCTCTACTCTTTTTATATCTGGGGCATTTACTCTCCTTGACACTTAGTACAACACAACCTTGAATTACACATCTAGAAGCAGCTATGCAATACACAGAAACACTGAACATCCAAACCAGAGGTTCCTCAAGCGCAATACATACACTATTTAAATTAAAAGGCAATTCAATGAATTTGGAATGGAAGGGAAAAGCAAGACAATAAAAGCCTTGGATTTGCTAGCCTGGTGAATGACCAAGGCATGCTCAATGTTGCTGACTAAGTTGAAGAGTAGGAAATAGAGACCAGCAACAAAAAAACCCCAGGTTTGCATATTCTGGTTTAGCAACAGACATGAATTTCCACAACAACCTTCACTCAGCATTTACAGCTATGAATGGCTACTTGTACACAATGGATTAGTGCCGGAGTTTTCTCATACATTGTAATCACTCTATTTTGCAGTTAGGAAATAGTCCTTGAAGCTATTCAGTATAAATCGGTGATCAAAGGCAGAATGTCAAAATAACTCTGCAGTTCATCAGTTCAGTATTCACCTAAAGGTTCAGATTTCATGGTAATTACAATATAAAGATTGTATTCAAAGCAATACCTCTGAATGAACAATACACCACAGCTTAGGTAAGTGAAGGAAAGTAACAAAGCAAGTGTTTGTATTCAAAGTCTGAAAATCTGAGTTTTGTCAGTGAAGAGGTCACATTTAAACTGTGTCCCCCATAGGACAGGTTGGGGAGAAGTCACAGATGCTGATCTCAAGATGGCAGTGACACAGTAAGGTCCCTGATCGTATTTAAGAACATTTGGGCAACTCTTACAATATGATTCCTTTTCATATGTTGAATGGTGGACACTGAAATACCAGGCACAGTCAATTTCTAGAAATTTTTCTGTGTACAATCTAGCACAGTCATAGGCACCAAAAGAGTTTTCTAGCCACAAGGAAAATCTTAATTTTAATTTTTTCTATCAATTGTTTATATATTTGCTTAAACAATTTATATGGTGACAAAATATATAGTTATTTAAATATTTGTTTAAATACAGAAGGACATTTAGAATCCCATCTCATTCAAGAATCCTACTCCTCCAAGAATTTAATTTTTCTTCCTATGATTTTTCTTGGCTTGTATATGAATATGGGAGATGATAAAGAGTTTTATCTGTGAATTCATATAATCAGTGTCCTGGTGTCAGGTGGGATAGAGCTAATTTCCTTCACAGTGGATGGTATGGGGCTATGTTTTGGATTTCTGCTGAACACAAACTATTTTGAACTACATCTTCCAGAAAAAAAAAATCTTTCTAGGCCAGTGTTTTTTAAAGAACAGTCATTTTGTATAGGAAAACAATTTTCTATACTTAAATTCGACAGATAATTTCAGTTTTCACACAATTGTCTTCATTTTTGGAAAACACTCAAACTGAGCACTCATGCATGCTGGAAATGAAGATGGCAGGCAGGAGAGCAGGCTGAATCACTGCACAGTATGCATTATCTAAGAGAGTAAACAGAACTTGCACTTACCTTGTATAATCAGTGGTCCAGGATGTCCTGAAAAGGTCATGTAAATACCTGTGGAGAAAAACCAAGTACTTTAAAAATACAGTTATGAAAATGTGAAATTAGAAATAAGGCAGCTGTCTGATGGGCTTTAGCTTGTCATATACAATGGCTACAGCCAGCTAACCAAGATTAAACCATGTCATGCTGAAACTTCCTGTGAAAATAACACCTACCTTTGCTCTAATTTTTTTCACTAGTTGATAGATGTTCCATAGGTACAAAGGTATAAATGTATTGAATAATAACAACATTTATTTTGGATGCAAGACTATATGTCAACAAATTTTGATAGCAGAGATAAGCAAAATGTCTTTTAGACATTTTATTGAAGACTTATTGAATTGAGTGCTGGGAAGAACCTGAATAAGAGTTCTTAGGATCTAAATTTTAAAATTCACAGGAAATTAAAACAATAATTCATTCACAAAGTATTTTGGGATCTAACAACCCATATATTTCAACAGTACAGAGTCACTATATTTTTCTGGCATACTCTTCAGATTTTTTGCTAGCTAAATATTTGGGAAGGAAACACCTACTTCTTAATCTTGCCCTCTTCACTGAGTCTTCATTTCTGGCCATTGCTAAATGGCCTGAGGATAAATGGATTTTTGAGCCAACACTCAATATTTTCCCTTCAAGGATTTGCATTACTTCTATTAAATACTAGTATCTACATATTAATCTACAATTTAGGTTCTGTAATTTTTTTACTAGTATGTCTTCATTGAACTAAGAAATAAATATTTTAATATATTTTAATAGGTATATTTAATCTCCAAAATTTGACCAAATTTATGATAAATTATTATGGCTAATTTATAAAAGGAATATTTATGCAGGGCACTCAGGTATTGTTTTTCAGCACAGCTCCTCATAAAGCACTTTTTTGATAATAAGTCCTTTAATGTTTTTATGTATTTACATTTGTGTCACAAGATTTTTACAGTTGTGAAATATACAAAGACTTTATAAAATGTTTGTGGAGGAGATTCTAATACCCAGATTCCCCAAATACTACAAGAAGCTGCTGTGGAAAGATTAAATAAGAAAACCATGCAGTGAAAACATCTGGCCTAACTGTAAGGAAGAACTCTGAAAAATTCCCTGAAGAACTTTGTGCTGACTTACAGACTTCCAGTTAAAGTATGGACTGTGATGAAATACACACACACAAAGAAATTTTACTCAAAACTCTATGCAGAAAACATAGTATGTTAAATAAAATAGGTAAGTTATTAATGTTTGGGTTTTTTTGATGAATATGTCTTCAAAGAGAAGTATCTCATGTCCAGTGCATTCATCCTACAACTCTCCAGACCATAACCAAATGCACAAATTTGGCAAAGACGTTAAATTCAATATATCATGAATATGCAACCTATCATTTGCAAGGGAACTTTGTCATAAATTCATGTTGAGACAGCCTTTAAAGATGACTAGAAACTTAATTTAAGTTTGAGGTCATTTTAGTTCAAGGTGATACATTTGAGATAAAATGCTTTATCTCCCTGTAACATGCACTTTTTCTCCAGAACATGTTAATGGTGCTATAATTTTAATTCTGCAGGTGTTCAAATTTACTTCTATGTAAAGGGTTCAGCAAAAGAATAATGCACTTGAAGTTTTATGTATCTTTTAAAAGGTTTTAGTGTTATTTCTTAGAACAGCTAAAATATTCAGCTCTTTTGCTGTGTGTTCTGGTTAGTGTATATTCATAATTGCAACTGGCATTTGCAGTAATTATAATACTCATTAAAAGAAAAGTTACTTAGCATTTAACATAAAATAAAGGGTTTAAGTAATTTTTTTTTTAGGAGTCCCATACCCTTGCAGTGACATTCTTCTTTTTTATCCTGGTATGCAACAGAACTATGCTCTTCACAAGGTTATTCTTCCCTCTTTTTCCATGTTTCAATTTCTTCAACTTGACATGAGCCTCCTTGCAGAATACCACACAGTGGAAGTGCTAGACTGAGATTTGACATGTGGCATCACATAAGTGTGTTCATGAGCATCAGGCGCTTGAAAGCTGTATCCTCCTAGAAATGTTGAGTTTTATCACAAGAACAATCATCTGCAACATGGCAACTTGGGGGTTCTTACACGACCTGAAGCTTACTCTCTTAAAGATTACCTTCTACTGTGTTTTGTCAAAATCAAGTTTTACAAAAAAGTAATCAGTAGAATCAAAAGCCAAAATACACAAGTATGAAATTCATGCATGTGAAGAGAAGGAAAGGAGTATTTCAGCTACAGCTATGCTTATACTTGTCAGTGGGGTTAACTGAACACTGTTGTCCTGGTTTCAGCCAGGACAAGGTTAATTTCTGCAGTAGATGAGAGTGTGTGTGGCTGAGGTCCAGATGTTGCTCTATATCATCTCACATCATTGCCTGGGGCAGCAGAGAAGGGACTCTTCACTTCCAAGGAGAAGGGCTCCTTCCAGGCAAGCAAGCGGGTGGACGGAGCACTGGGGTAACGCTGGTTTGGGCGGTGTGGCTGCAGCTGGGTTGAGAATGGCACTCTCTATTTTGTACACTTTTGTTATTAACATTGTTGCTGTTGCTGTTTGTTTTCTTATTTTGATGTCTCCAGTAAATTGTTCTTATCACAACTTGTGATCTTTGTCTTTTGTGCCTCCAATTCAGCTCTCTAATCCACTGCAGGAGGGAGGAGAAGGGGTAAAGAAGGGCAGGGAGCGAGCAGCATGTGATTTGGAAAGTCTCAGTGGGAGCACTGAATTGGGGAACACCATTCCTAAATCACAACAAATTTAAAGGTCAAAAAGTCATTTCCAAATCGCATTTAGGAAGTCAGAAGGCAAAGATCTAATTAAAGTAACTTCTTGCTTAGGTCTCATATTTTAGTATGGAAAGTCTTTAACTTAATAGTATTCAATTCTTTTTTTGATCCAAATTTTTACTGAGTTTTCATATCTCATCTTTGATCAGCACAGACTTCAGTCTATCTGCTAGGTAGGCAGAGGTATAGCATGAGACAGAATGAATCATACAGTATCAGAAAAAAAGATTTATTACTATGATCCCCAAGAAGGTATAATTTGCATATGAAAGGAAAAAATAAAACAAGTTTTATGTTACTTACTGTTTGTTTTCTTTTTGGATGCCCAGGGAGAGTTGATTTTCAGAAGATTTTTACCATTTATGTGGTTATAATCTGACTGTGTAAATAGCAAGGTAGCTCAGACAAAGAAGACATAAAACAGCCATGTTACTTGAGTAAGAGAAGAGCAATTTATTAACTGTAACATCACCCTTCAAGGGAAACTTCATCTATATGAAAGACTTAAACCTACACAATGTGTGTAACAAAATAGTTTTAATATAGACGTGGGAAACATCCTTGAAGGACATAGGAAATGAAGAATATATAAAGCAGGAAGTGTGCCAGGTGTGGCCATTTAAATCCAACTGAAAGGGAAGGTATAATTTTCTCGTAACAGTGTGGAACTTCCTACTCATTCCATGTGATGAAAGTAAAAGTAAAGATATAGCCAAGAAATTGGCAGCCAGCTACACAAACCAAGAATATTTTGGCTTAACTCAAGGCTTGGTTTAACTCAAGGACTATTTGGCCCATCAGGGGATCATGTTGACAGCTGCAATGGCAGTCTGTGAATAGCAATCTTTTACCTTCCAACAAAGCTTCTAATTTTACTGCAAAAAGCAAAAAGCTTTTTGCTGTTCTGCAATAAAAGAAATTTCCTGCTCCATTCCAAGAACCAAATCACTGTGTCCACTTACCTTGAAAGCTGGCACTTCAGAAAAAGCCATAGCATCCCAGAAAGGAAGATGCAAAGGAGCATAAAGTGACTCTGTACCATGAACAGACACCATACTTGCTCCCTTTGGTACAAAGAAATATTCCTGGGCACCTCTGTATGACTTTACTTGTATATCAAAACCAGATGGACAAAGGACCAGACCTTTTCTGTATATTAGAGAATTTTACCCTCAGCATAACTTTATGGAAGAAATTAATGCCTATTAAAGAAAAATGTGCAGCATACAGCCTTACTTTTGAGAATGATTGTTTCTGCAACACTAACTTTCTACTTATTTTCGATCAGCTTACACAGACAGCAATAGTGATAATAACATGGGACAGAAGTTAAACTGTAACCCAACCCAAAAATAAGTATAAAGCAGAAGCATGTTTAACCAGCTGAGAAGAAGGAAAACTAATGCTTAAAACATCTTGTGAATAACTAGAAAATTATATGCTGGTATACCTTACAACACTGAACCTAATAACTGATTCACTGAGATACCAGGTCACTAAGGGAACTTGGGGCAAAGGTCAAGAAAAGATGATTAGGAAGATGGAGAGTATTGGAAAAATGTGTCCCTGACTCAGTAAGTGCAGAATCAGGCCAGGCTGGAGAGCGAACAGGAGTGTGACAATATGAAGGAAAGGCTACCCTGAAACAAAAGAATTGCAATGTGACAGGTCAGTTTAAAAAATAAAAAAAAAAAATCTTGGATTTACAGCGATTGCCAACACAGTATATTGACAATAGATGGAAGAAATGCAATAGATTCTACAATCTTGCAAGAGTGTGCAAATCCTCAAAGAGTGTGTGAAGCAGGGATTATGAAAATAGGTTATGCTTTGAGTGCACTCAGCAAGCATAAGCCAAAGGGACTGTGAAAGTACTTATAAATCATTAGGGATTTCCATAGGAATCCTTGTAGAAGGTTAGTAATACAGTGTGCTTAACATCACTCTTCTTGTTTTATGATGTAAGCTTGCAATATTTGCTTTAATAATTTCAATGTGACTTTTAAGAAGGCTGAATCCAATTAAAAAGCATGTATTTTATGGCCTGTCTTTCTCTCATACTAAGCAAAAGAAATAGAACTTGAAATGTTCTTTAAAAATTCAAGAAATCAATAAAATGAAACAAAATAAAGATAAAAATAAAACTATTAGCACAGTCCAGGAGAACTCACATACAAAGATAGTAAAGCTGAAATATTTTGCATGACATATGTACTGAAAAAAGACTGAAGAAGGATGTGCAAAATTGCTATTAGAATCTGCATCACCTGTATAGTGACTTAGGGCAAAAGTCATTTTACTGGGATTTGACAGAGGTGTAAAATGTGAGATGCAGATGGTAATTATTCTGCTCTACTTGGCACTGGTGAGGTTTCAGTTGGAATGCTCTTTTTTTTGGTCACTGAACTATAAGAAAAATTGTAGACAAAATTGGAATCCTGAATGCAGAAATATTTAGAAGCTTTGAAAATCATTGACAAAGCAAACACAAACCCCAAAAAACTGGCTTAATTTGGTCTTGAAAAGACTGATAAAAACCAGATAACAGCTGTCAGATATTTTAAAGGAAGTATGCTCTTGTCCACAGATAACATACAGAGAATAGCATGCCAAAATGGCAAGGTGTTCTTTCTGTATATGTCCAAAAAAGTTTTCACATGGGTCAAAAATGTTTAAGACTTTTGATAAAATATTTGATAGGACAGTAAAAGAAGTTGTGATTCTGCATGTCTACCATTATATATATATATGTATATATCAGTTCTAATGAGAAGCTTGAAATTCAAACTGAGTGAAGGTTCAAAAGGATCAATGTCGATCTCCAGCAGTGTTCCTCCAGGCTATATCAATATTTCACTTCCATTGCTAGTGAGGCTGAAATGGTGAACTAACAACTATAAAGTGATATTGGCATGAAAGTTACTCTGGTCTTATCTGCTAACCTATGGCAAGAATGTTTTTATTTCTTTTTAATCATAAAAAAACAAGAGATTCCTATATTGATTCCAGTTCTATTTGTCATCACAACATCTTTGAACTTCTTTCTTAGCTGTTAAATTGTAACCAAAATTCCAAGATTTTGAAAATGGTTTTCGCAACGAGTCATTCTGTGATTCATTACAGTAATGAAAGTGACAGTGAAATATTTGCTTCAGATTTTTACATGAGTTTAGAGTGCCAATATTTTTCAGTCACAATTTCTGAAAAGTTTTAGATGTGTCAAAGCAGTTTCAAAGCTGTCTTCTCTTTCAACATGGAGTTAAAGCTTATGGATAAAACTTAATTTTTTTTTCAGCTATATTAAAAACCATAGCACTTTTTTCTTGCTCTACTAGATCAAGTTTATTAATTCACAGGAAAACACCAGAGATGTAAGTAAACCTGTTAAACAGGGTTTCACTTTCACATGATGTTTTAATAAAACATACATATGATAGTTTTAATAAAAGTTCAGGAAAGTGCCTTGCATTTCTGAACACTTTGGAAAAAATTGGCAAGTATTTTTGATAGCTAACTCTTATTAGAATGCAAAGCAAACCACCGCGTTCACAATCCAGATCATCACAGAAAGTTGAAAATACATTTAACTTCATCTGTCAAGCTTTGATAAGGCCAATTTCTTTTCACAGCAGCATTCAAAACACTTTTTATATAGCCTGGTTTTTGTTTTAGCCTGTGGTAGTGGTTTGTGAATACTCCAAAGCTCTTAGGAAACATTAGTGACCACCTCTTTAATATAGAAAAACTTCTTTTCACTGACTACTCCTAGTCCACATAATTTTTCTGTACAAAAATTATCCACATTTTATATAAATATATCAGTAAGACAAGGGTGACAAAACTATTTCCATTGGTTCACATTCTAATTCTTATTTAAAATAATTTAGAAAATTATTGGCAGTAAAACCTCTCTAGTATCATCTGGCTGCAAAGTAAAATAGAGGTTATTTTAACAGTAACTAGAGTCAATATGTTTTTGATCAGGTCTTGAAATATTTTATGTTTGTACTATCTGCAAGAGGTATTAATTTTGCTTGCTTGAATACAATTCTTCATCCACCATAGGAGTTTCCTCTTTTCTCCTGCAAGGTGGTTTCTGGTCTCCTGTGCTTTTGTGATTTTTTCTAATACTCATAATTTGGTGGTTCATACAAAGAGATTATTTGAGCACATCTGTATTCACAGGAGCAGCTGAATGAAAAATTTTATTTCCTGTTTTCATTTTTTTCCTGTTAATTTATGCTTGAAGGAATTTTTCCTATTGACTTTGAAATGAAGGTGCCTTCTTGCAAGGTGGTGTCAAAGATTAAATGGTTTCATTTTTCCATTAGCAAATACATTGCAACACAGCTTTGAAATTATTGTTCATCAGTTGACACAGTCTAAGTAAAGCCCATTTAAACATAATTTGGTCTATAAGAGCTAGTTTTCTTTTAGGGTTCTCATACCATTCATCCTTTTGCTTTTAATGATAATAGAATTTAAGACATTATTTCATGTTGGGGTTTTTTTCTGAATAGTACTTACAGCTAAGAATTCATTGCTAAAACATAGTAAAAGTGAATTTTTTCCTTCACTGCTCCTTTCTTTAGGCACTGGCCCACTGTTAGTCACAAGTTGCACAAGCTCAGTTTTTTGGTAGCCAAGCTACTGTATGTGACTTAAAGTTGACAGCCTTGTTATTATATGAAATTTCTAATAATGTGTTGGAATACAGGGAATTCTGTCCACTGCCATGATGTCATTGGTGTCAGACAAAATAAATAGCTGCAGATGTAGAAAACCATGGCTATGGACTCTTTGGTTCTAAACAATTCCTTAACTGTACCTCAAACCTGGAACAAAATAGTGGTCTAAACTTCAAGCAGTGGTAACTATGTCACAAAAGAAGGAACTCCTCTTATCATTACTGGAATTGAACGGTTCCACTGATCTGTCCTTTCCCCTCATTTATCCCAGCAGCTGTCTTTTCCTTAAACCAAAAATTAACAACTTTTTGGACATCTCTTCTGAACCACAGAGTCACATAAAGGGTCGTTTTTAAAATTGCAGGAGATATTTATACAAATCTTAGATGTGATTGAACAGCAGAAGTATAAAACACCTTGTACAGTTTCAGTTAGTTAAATTTTTATTGATCTTCTACAGATTACTAAGAAATAGTGCATAGATTTTCTAGACTGGTTAACAACAACTTGAAAACTACAGGACTGTATGAACCTTTACAGTACCCTCCATGTCTACTGTTTTATAACTCTATTTTTAATGTTCCCCTCAGTTTTATTGGATGTTATATAGCAAAAAAACGTGACTACCTGCAAGTCAAAACTGGTTTTGCATTATATGACAGGTTTAATATAGTAATGCCTAAGAATAAGCTGTAAATTACTCAACTTGACTTCAAACAATATGCCATGAAATCTGGGCTTGGACATACAACCTAAATAGTATGGGCTACTGGAAATCAGTGTCAAAACAATAAACATATATTGAAAGCCTGCAGGGTGAAGTAGTAAGGTATTTAGTGTCATTACCTTTTGGGAAGAGTACCAAAGAATAACTGATTGACACCTACAGATATTTTCTTTAACAGACTTTAGAGATGAAGACTACCTGTAATGTGAGAATTGTGTTAGCTGGACCGGAAATTTACCAATGTTTAAAAACACAACTGAAGACAAACAAAAGTGTTATTATAATGTGGAGTGCCAGAAGCTGCCACACACATGATTTATAGTCTGAGGCACAACATCACTATTGCTATTCATCACTATATGAAGTCGCCCAGCTGTTTTATGAAATGGCTACCAAAAAAGCATATAATAAGGAGAAACAGAGGGTGCTGAGCAGCTTTATTGTGTGCTACTTGTATTTCTTGGGCTTTGTCTTTCTCTTCCTTTTATTATTATGACCTTTTTTAAAAACTTTTTCAGTAATTAAAATGTTTTTATCTCAACCCATGAGTTTTGGGGTTTTTTTGCCTGATTCTCCATTCTATCTCACCAGGGTGAGGAATAAGCAAGAAGCAGCTGCATGGCTCTTAGTTGCCAGTTGGGGTTAAGCCACAACAGTGCTTCAGTTTCCAAGAAGCAGGGAAAAAGTCTCCAGGCAATGGCAGTATCACATCTGTTGCCATATATTCTTATAGCAACCCATAAAAATAATACACTTTGCATTATGCAAGGGGCTGTTATTCCACAAAATAGCAGAAACACATTAAATATGTCTATGATTACTATATATTGCATAAATCATAGCTACATAGCCAATTATATAGTTTCTTCCATGAAAGAAACTCTAATGTGAGACTAACACATTCTTCTGCAGTTCTAATACATAGATCAACAAAATACTGTTAAAAAATTCAGCAATTGTTATTTGTAGAAGATAAGCTCTGATTTCTCAGGACTTCTCAGAACAAAAAAATCATTTGAGCAATTCTATGACCAAATTATTTATCTGTGAAACTCTCGTTGCAAGCGTCAACCTGTGTGAAACTCCAGGCACCATATCTATGTATACATATATATGTTTACCTATGCATGCATACATATAAACATAGCTGACGAAACTATGTGTATATAACATAGTTTTCATGTGTACATCATATATACATTTTTGTACTTAAATTTGTAAATTGTTAGAACCTGTCAGTTTAATAAGACACAATAAAGGAATTAAAATATTTCTATCTGAAATTTCTAACTTATTTCTCTATGCCATCCAGACATTGGTTCCACTATGTCTGTCAGAATATTTTCCATTCACTGCTAAATAGTAATTTTTATGATTTTTAAAATGCATCAAGGTCAAGCACAAATTGGAATCTATTAAGTTCTAAGGCAGTTGTACTTGCATGGTGGCAACTTGGAGAATACTTACTTGAGTAGTTTAAGAAGCATCATTTCATATACCATAGAGAGTAGTAGGTATGTTCCATCTCTAAGAAAGAGTGACAATGAAGAAAGCATCTTAAATTTCATAGGTTAGGACATTTAAGCAGTAATGGAGAACAGAGAATGGCAGAACGGGGGAATTTTGTCACTGGGTTAATCGAAACACAATGGAATTCTTATTTTCTTGGGACTCATCCCTTATCATTTCAGGTCTGTGCGCTGCCATGCTTCATACTGTGTCTGCTTGTCAAGGCCTCTGCTATCATACAAGGCATTTATTTCTCGGGGTTGGATCAATATTTTACAGTCATAAATATCCAGTTTTATATAGAATAAGCTCTTTATCTTTACAAAACTATGGTTGGACCATAAAGAGAGAAATAAAAGTAAAATGAATTAGCTGTGGACCTTGTCAATTAGAGAAATTGCTTTCGCAGAGAGATCAAGTAAAACAAAGCTACAGGCAGGTCAAGAAAAGTTCAGACAGAGCAAGTCTGACAAGTCTCAGTCCTGAGGCTCTCAAATATCGGTAACAAGTTTATGGTCTGTTTCTAGGAATGGCAATATGGCCCTGGATTCTGTAACACAGAATTTTGTTCAGCTCTCTGCTTGTTTAGTTCTGTTTCTACCCATTTGCCAAGTCTGTTTTATCTGATCCTTTTTCTCATGAATCATACATTGAGTAGGGGTAGCAATTTGCAGCAAGAATGTCATAGTGTATAAATATTTGTTTTTATCAACAAAGCTTATGGGTGTAACAATGTCAATCCAACATTCATTATGTTTGGTAGCACACTTTTAAAGCTACATGCCATATGTTCCCTTCCATTAAAAGTCAGGGAAATTCCACTAATCCAATGCAAATCAGAGTAGGGTATAATCATAGCAGCCTGCAAAAGGAAGCAAGTGACACCAGGTGAGAAGTGATTGCCATGAATATGTTGTATCCTTACCAGTATTCATCCCATGGCAATAGCTCCTGGTGGATTGTCTAAAGAAGAAAATGTGAATAGCTGGAAAAGGAAAATGGCATAAAATAACGCTTAGGAGGCCAAAGTCTGTCATGCTGGTTTTACTGCCAGTGTTGGAAAGACAGGGAAGGGTAAAAATTCAGAGCTTTTTCACATGTTAAGTGAACAACACAGGAATTTCTTTTGTTTATTTCCTTGCAACTCATTTCTTGAATACTTTTTCTGTGATGGGATCCTTCAGCTGTAGATCTACTACAGTGGGATTCCAAGAAGATTCACCACAGCAGTTGAGTTTGGATTGAAATTATACAAAACTTTAATTTGACTTTGGAGAAGTACAGAAATTTGCATGTTTCATTGAAATTTTCTTGAAACCAATAAAATATATTTTCCCTGTAAATAACCACATTATAAAAAGTTTGAAATGGTAACTTTACAAACTAGATACTTGGAGAGCATTCCTAATATACAATTGTAGTATAATTACTTTAGTTTCATTTTTTTCTTATGTTGTTTTTGTGGCCATTGAGATGGTCATTCCTATCATGTTTTTCTTTTTGTAAAATCGCAGCCATACCTCATCTCATTTTTGTCTTATCTAGACTACACAAATGAAATCCTTCCTTTGATTCTTATAAATCCAAGTTTCTTTTCCTCCTTCTACTGTAGGCTATTGTTTTGTGTTACTGCATTTGTAATATCTTACATTAAATGGCATTCTATAAAAAGCATAATTTGCACTTAATAAAATAATATCTTCCTCTATTTTATATAAGATTGGTTCTCTCAAAAATATTTTATATTGTGAAGAATATATGTAGTTTTACAGGAAAACCTGCTCAGTTAATATGGTTTAAATCAAATTTACAGATCTGTCTGTTCCAATGTGCTGAAAGCAAAGCTGATGGGGAAGCAGGCCAGCCTGGATGAACAACTGGAACTCAGGGGAAAAAAAAATAGGAAGTTTATGACGTATGAAGAAGAGCCAGAATGACTCAGGAGAATGGAGGAGGACTCACAAGGATGTCGTGAGGTTGTGCAGGGAAAAAATTACAAGGGTAAAAGCCTAACTAGAATTTAATCTGGCTACTGCTACCAAAAAAAAAAAAAAAAATAGTTACTCTAAAAAGATTCACAACAAAAAGGGAGGCTCAGGACAATCTCCATACTTTATGGAATGGGGGAGGAAACATTGTGACAGATGAGGAAAAGGCAGAGATACTTAACACCTTCTTTGCCTCAGTCTTTAATACCAAGACCAGTTGTCATCAATGTACCCAGCACCCTGAGCTGGCAGACAGGGATGGGGAGCAGAATGAAGCCCCCAAAATCTAGGAGGGAGTGGTCAGCGACCCGCTGCACCACTTAGACATACACAAGTCCACAGGGCTAGATGGGGTCCAGCAAGGGTACCAAGGAGCTGGTGCACATTCCCACTGAGTCCCTTTCAATGGCCAGAAGGAGGATGAAGGGAACTGCAGGCCTGTCAGCATCACCCTCANTTGCCAAGTCTGTTTTATCTGATCCTTTTTCTCATGAATCATACATTGAGTAGGGGTAGCAATTTGCAGCAAGAATGTCATAGTGTATAAATATTTGTTTTTATCAACAAAGCTTATGGGTGTAACAATGTCAATCCAACATTCATTATGTTTGGTAGCACACTTTTAAAGCTACATGCCATATGTTCCCTTCCATTAAAAGTCAGGGAAATTCCACTAATCCAATGCAAATCAGAGTAGGGTATAATCATAGCAGCCTGCAAAAGGAAGCAAGTGACACCAGGTGAGAAGTGATTGCCATGAATATGTTGTATCCTTACCAGTATTCATCCCATGGCAATAGCTCCTGGTGGATTGTCTAAAGAAGAAAATGTGAATAGCTGGAAAAGGAAAATGGCATAAAATAACGCTTAGGAGGCCAAAGTCTGTCATGCTGGTTTTACTGCCAGTGTTGGAAAGACAGGGAAGGGTAAAAATTCAGAGCTTTTTCACATGTTAAGTGAACAACACAGGAATTTCTTTTGTTTATTTCCTTGCAACTCATTTCTTGAATACTTTTTCTGTGATGGGATCCTTCAGCTGTAGATCTACTACAGTGGGATTCCAAGAAGATTCACCACAGCAGTTGAGTTTGGATTGAAATTATACAAAACTTTAATTTGACTTTGGAGAAGTACAGAAATTTGCATGTTTCATTGAAATTTTCTTGAAACCAATAAAATATATTTTCCCTGTAAATAACCACATTATAAAAAGTTTGAAATGGTAACTTTACAAACTAGATACTTGGAGAGCATTCCTAATATACAATTGTAGTATAATTACTTTAGTTTCATTTTTTTCTTATGTTGTTTTTGTGGCCATTGAGATGGTCATTCCTATCATGTTTTTCTTTTTGTAAAATCGCAGCCATACCTCATCTCATTTTTGTCTTATCTAGACTACACAAATGAAATCCTTCCTTTGATTCTTATAAATCCAAGTTTCTTTTCCTCCTTCTACTGTAGGCTATTGTTTTGTGTTACTGCATTTGTAATATCTTACATTAAATGGCATTCTATAAAAAGCATAATTTGCACTTAATAAAATAATATCTTCCTCTATTTTATATAAGATTGGTTCTCTCAAAAATATTTTATATTGTGAAGAATATATGTAGTTTTACAGGAAAACCTGCTCAGTTAATATGGTTTAAATCAAATTTACAGATCTGTCTGTTCCAATGTGCTGAAAGCAAAGCTGATGGGGAAGCAGGCCAGCCTGGATGAACAACTGGAACTCAGGGGAAAAAAAAATAGGAAGTTTATGACGTATGAAGAAGAGCCAGAATGACTCAGGAGAATGGAGGAGGACTCACAAGGATGTCGTGAGGTTGTGCAGGGAAAAAATTACAAGGGTAAAAGCCTAACTAGAATTTAATCTGGCTACTGCTNACATTGTGACAGATGAGGAAAAGGCAGAGATACTTAACACCTTCTTTGCCTCAGTCTTTAATACCAAGACCAGTTGTCATCAATGTACCCAGCACCCTGAGCTGGCAGACAGGGATGGGGAGCAGAATGAAGCCCCCAAAATCTAGGAGGGAGTGGTCAGCGACCCGCTGCACCACTTAGACATACACAAGTCCACAGGGCTAGATGGGGTCCAGCAAGGGTACCAAGGAGCTGGTGCACATTCCCACTGAGTCCCTTTCAATGGCCAGAAGGAGGATGAAGGGAACTGCAGGCCTGTCAGCATCACCCTCAGTGCTGGGGAAGGGCATGGAGCAGAAGCCCTCGAATGCCATCACATGGCACATGCAGGACAACCAGGGCATCAGGCCCACCCAGCATGGGTTTGGGAAAGGCAGCTCCGGCTTGACTGACCTGATCTCTTTCTACTGCAAGGGACCCACTTAGCAGGCAAGGGAAAGGCTGTGGATATTGTCTACCTGGATTTTGGTAATGACTTTGACTCTGTTCCCCACAGCATTCTCCTGGGAAAACTGGCTGCTCATGGATTGAGTGCACTGGGTAAAAAATCATCTGGATGTCCAGGCCTGGAGACTGGATGTGAATGGAGTTAAATCCAGTTTGTGGCTGGTCACCAGCACTGTCCCCCACAGGTCACTATTGGGTCCAGTCATGTCTAGTATCTTTATCAATGATATGGATGAGGGCATTGAGTGTACCCTTAGGGCTTGCAGAGGACACCGAGTTGTATGGAATTGTTGATCTGCTGGAGGATCAGAAGGTTCTACAGAGGGATCTGGACTGGCTGGATCAATGGGCTGAGGCCAAGTGTGTGAGCTTCAATACAGCAAAATGCTGATCCTGGACTGTGGTCACAAAAACCCCAGGCATCTCTACAGGCTGGGGACAGAGTGGTTCAGAAAGTTGATCGGCAAAAAAAGGAATGGGGGTGCTGGCTGTCAGATGGCTGAACCTGAGCAGAGGCCATAATGACCCAGAGAGACTCTGACAGCACCAAAACACGTTTTTAATGCTGCCCTGCTTTCCATCCTCTCTCTTGACACTGCTAAACATTTTTCTGCTTCTGGTTTGGTTTCCTTTTGAATTTTTAGCTGATTCCTTCAGTATTTATAAAGTCTCCTGATAACCCCTTGTTACTGTATGTTTTCGTCATAGTTATTTATAGCTTCTTTTTAGCACATTCACTTTTGGCAAACACCGTAAGAACAGAACACTTTGGGTGCAGTATACAAACACAACGTGTATATTTGCATTCCTGTTGTATCATCTATTGCTTTTCAGGCCACTTTACCAAGAAGAGATGAAGTGCCAGCAGCATGAACAGTATGAGCTGCTGTTTCATAGGTGGCTCATGGTCATTTTCAGGCCTGTTTTTCTCCAACTCATACTTTTCATTTTATTTCTCTTGTTCTAATTTTAAACCGGGCTCTTAGTTTGTCAAGGTCACTGTGTATTTTGATCCCACCCTGCTTTTTGTCTTGGTGTATGAAGAGACAAAACTAGTTGAGTGTCAGCCACAAACTTTATATAGAGGCTCCAAAGTACCCTCGCTGAAATGCTCAATTCACTTAATCAGGCAATGTTGAAAAAGAACAATTTCCCCACCAAATTTATATCATTCTCCAACCACCTTTACTTCTAGCTTTTATTTCCATAGTTTCAGGCAATTAACAGATAATTTTCTATCCAGTTTCTATATTTGCATCCATGCAGTTTTTCACAGAACTTTTATTTAATACATTAACTTGATTCAAAGCTATTTTTGCAAACAATGTATAAAACAATTTTTACTGAAATAACTGACTGATTAGAAAGTGCATATTTTGTTTGGCCTCTAACTGTACCAGTATATGAAATAGAACAGCCCTTTTCACCAGCAGAAGATCTCATTACTTCTCTAATATTTTTCCATAAATCAGTATGTGCAATTGATGCCAATATGAAAGTAGATTCAATCTCATTAAAGTTCTTTCTAAGAAATATGGGAAGAGTTTAATTATTTTCATTTAGGTTCTCTGAATAATAAAATCTGTCCAGACCATATTTCTCTTAAAAATTTCAAACTCTGAGAAATAAACCTGCTGTAATTCTTAGCCCTAATTAGTATTTGGGGCTTATTATTTTAGTGTGTTCCTCCTTCAGATAACTTCTTTTTTAAGTTACCAAATGGATTTTTTTTTTCTTACGTATATGTGGAAAGCTATAAAATATTTGGGTAAATATAAAAGGGTTGCTGATACTATAAAATTAGCATCAGTATTGTGTTGCCATTCAAACTATCATTTGTTATTCTGATGTTCAGTTTCCATATAAGAAGGGAGCTGAACAATAAATTGAAGCTTTTACTAATCACCTGTTACCTACATTATGAACTAATATAAATCTTCATAATGTCTTTGAATAAGGCTTTTCAAACATACATAAACAAAAACCAATAAATTATTGTAATATATTTTTCTTGTAGTTGAATGCATTGCAAAAAAAAAAAAAGAGATTAAGAGATGAAGACATAGCCAATCACCTAAGACCATAAAAATGATAGTCCAAAATAGGGACAGCAATTTTCTGGATCAAACTAAATACTAATTTATATAGTCACACTTTCATATCTCTAACTGGCATTTCATTTGCTTCAGTTGAATATGGATGCAATTGTTATTCATACAATAATATAAATAATAGAGTATATAAGGATAAATTTGCAAAAAATGCTGTGTATAATTTAATATTTAAGTTTATCTTTGCAATCACACTGTGTTAACATCTATATTTATATACTTTACAATAGTTTCTTTCTTTCAATCTTAAATATCAGGTACAGTGTTGAGAACAATAACACAAAAGAAGAAAAGTAAACCAAATTTGCATTAGACGTCACGTAAGAACAAGAGGTGAATGATAAGTTATTATAGCCCATGAATTAGTCTAGATGAGTAATAAAAAATTATAATGAAATTTCCCATTCAAAGCTTTTGTTATCAGAGATTTTGAGAAACTGGATGATGTTAAAAAACTTATTTTTTTTAGTTTAACTTAATTTCTCATTTGTTATAGCATTTTAAGTGTCATTGTTAACTATTTCATCTCCAAGAAATGTTAGCCTGTAAAATGATTGTAGTCTGGGTTGTGATTTGCACCTAACAAGTAGAAAACATTATAATCAATGCAAGTTTAGTCAGTTGAACTATAACTGTGTAAGGACAGAAAGATTCAGGAATATTGCCACTGAATTGAGAGAAAGAGAGTCATCTTCTGAGATACTTCATTGTGTAAAAGATTTTACACTCACCATTCAGTACATAAACTGGCAGAATTGCCTCTAAGGTGGGCTTATTGTGGTTTGGATATGGGTTTGGCATTGGTCAGCAAGTGGTGAGCAACTGTATTGTGCATCACTTTTTTTCCCTGGGTTTTGTCTTTCTCCCTTCTCCTTCTCCTTCTCCTTCTCCTTCTCCTTCTCCTTCTCCTTCTCCTTTATTATGCTTGTCATCATTACTGTTAGTGTTATTATCTTTTACTTTGTCCCAATTACTAAACTCCTCTTATCTCAACCCACAAATTTTTCTCTTCTTTTCTCCTCCCAATCCCACCAGGCTGGTAGGTAAGTGAGCAAGCAGCTGCATGCTGCTTAGCTGCCAGCTGAGTTTAAACCACAACAGGAATGTACTTTCTAAAGAACCCAAATACTCAAATCAGTCTACTCGTAATTTCTTTTGATATTTCCTATCAGTTTGTAAAAGGAAATTGATTTATCACTTCCCACC
>VZTX01014155.1:1416279-1500782 GCA_013400915.1 Pardalotus punctatus | reverse complement strand
CCCCCCCATTTTGCTTAACATTTATCTCCTTCTGGTATTTCTTGCATGAGAAAAATTAGATTCTTGGAAAGTAGTTGTTTGAAAGAATAGCACACATGGTTTCAAACAATGACACAAAGAGGAGGTTCACAAAAGGCATAAGTTTGGGAATGTTGTTTAGGCCATGCTACAGCAAAATGAAATTATCTTGTTTTATAAATACACCCACAGCATTTAAAAAGAATAGGTACTTCAAAAGATAAATGGCACTTCCAATGTAATATTGGAACCGTGTTAAGAACATCATATTGACATTAAAAAAAAAAATTCTATCCTCTTTTCAAAAATGAAGAATGCTTCCTAAACTTGATGAGCTGAGACTTGAGTGCATAACTGCCCTTGGTGAGAATATGACTGGAAATACTGTGTGAAAGGCAAGAGGAAATCTTTCCTTACTGACAGAGAAAAAGTAGTGAAATTTATCAGAACTTTAACTGAGAGGGTAAACTTTTGAAGACTTTTAAGTACACTATTGTCACTAGTTCCAGATTATGTTGTCCTCATCAAATGTACAGTTATTGTAAATAGGTAATTTTCATCTTTCAGAGAAAGTTGGAAAAACTTTTCAAACATTCTCCCTTTCCCTTAATTTGGTTTGCATATGCTTAAGAGATAGCTATAGAATGCAACAGAAAGAAAAACCAGGGAACAGCAATTCTCTTTTGTTTCAAAGAGAAATGTTGTGAGTATTTCTTGCATTTTTTTCATGTTGAAATACAATCTAAATCATTAATTGTACATTCCTGTTTCTTTATGGCAAATTACTCAATGGTGTAACAGACTGAAAATTGCACTATGTATTTGCAACACATACCAAATGCAACTAAACTGAGAATTGTATTGAGAACAATAAACTGAGATGTAGGTCATTGCAAAGAGATAAACAGTGAAAACTCAACCTCTGATTTCCCATTTGGCCTATAAAATAATGTTTTAAAAGTGGCTGAATATATCTATCTGAAACAAAATTTCTAACATGTTTAAGAAAGAGGGTGGAGGAAAGAATAAGATTATTAACTGTGCATTTTGAGAATTAGCCTCTAAGTTTGATATTGAGCAGGTTTTGGACTGACATTTCAGAGACTCACCCATTCATGTTGGATATTACTGCAATAGCCTTCAACTTTTAACAAGTAATTGCCAGCCAAACATTTTCAGTGGTTAGTGGCCTGGGATTTGGTTGGGGTTTTGGTTGTTTTTTTTTGTTTGTCTAATCTCTAATAGAAACAGAGTAATCAACATCTGAAGATATTAGCCATTTACTTGTGAAGAGTTTTGAGAATACCTATGTTGCACTGATAATGCTCAAACGAATAAATAGCATGAAAACAACAAGGGATTTTGCAAATAGGTTTCATATTAGGATCATAGGTTTTGGACTATACTGAATGTTAACTTACTTTATGTCTCACCACTGTACTTTGGTGGTACTTGAGTGACCTCGCTTGGTTTTAAATAGTTCCTTGTGCTATGGGCACTGTTCTGCCAGATGATTGAATTTTTTTTTTTTTTCCTAAAACCTTGGCAACACTTAGTAAATGTTAGGCATCTAGAAAGGAAGCAGAAAAAAATTAGTGCAGAAATGACTAGAAAGAATTAGGTAAATTCACATACCACTGCAGAATAACTTTGCAGAAAGAGCACCCTCAGAAAAATTCTCTCGTTAAAGTACTTATTCTCCTGCTTCCACTCATGCACCTGAAAATTCAGTTCCTTGGCATCCTGAAAAGCTTGAAGTGCAGTTTAGTATTTTCTAGTTTCACCTCTCTTCATTCGTTCCTTTCCAACTGCTCTGAATTATATGACTTGGCTTGCAGTGCCCTCATTACAATTCATGCTAAATTTCAAAATTTAAATATCTGTTCATAGGTACTCAATGGCAGATTTTTCTCCTATTTATCAGTCTGTCCATCGCATCGCATATGTGATTGTATATTTCCCTTTTATGTACTGTCTCTGTGAATACGTATTCATTTATGAAGATTTATAATTCAGAGGTTTCATATTGGATACATGGATTTAACAGATTAAATTACTGTAATCTGGATACACTCATGGGAGAAAAGAATTAAGAGGTCTTTATGTTCACCGTTAGACTCTCCCATTTCCTTACTATTGTTTTTGTCCTTTATGAGGAATGGAAGTGAGAGCACGTTTGTAACTCCTCAATAGCCATGCTGCCTCTCTATTTCTGCAGTCCTCCAGTACACCCAGTTCTGGATTTGCCATGCAGTACAGAGGGAAGACTGCCCTCTTCTAAATCACATTTGGGCTGCATTCAGTCTTGAAGACATTTTTCTTAGCACAGGTGTTTCCAGAAATATTTTAATCTTAAAAGTAGTCCCTTTTAAACAATTAAAACTGGATAGATTAGTAGTTTGCCTGAAAGAACTCCCAGAGTGAGTACATAGAGTAACCCAGAAATCTTCAAGCAAAATAGAAAGTCCATGACTGATATTCATCATCAGCAAATGGTAGTAAAAGGAAAATGTTTCAGTCATCATTCAGACATTCAGATATCACTTAGTGCTGTCCATGTCAAAACCAATTATTTGAACTTCATTCTGTAGTAAATAGCTGGTGCAAATGGCTTTGTAACATAATGTACTAACGTGCCAAGCAAAAAAATCCATTTTTAAGGCAGATGGTCCAGCAATTATAATTGCAGTTACCTGATGGATGCCCTGGTGTACATATGCTTTCTATCCAAAATTTATATGATGATACCATTAGGCACCACCAACATAAACATACAACAATTCATTGTATGGTATCAAAATCAAAAGGAGAGAACTAAAAAGAAAAAAAGCATACCTGTCTTATTAAAGTATGTGCTGAAGAATGGATGTAGAATGTTCTGTTCATTAGAGATCTTTGCCACTACAATGAATTTGTAAAGGAATGTGTAAGAGTGTTTTCTTGATCTTTCAGAACATTTTTAGATTTAATGGCAATCAGTAAAATAATTTACCCTGCAAATAAATAAAGCCAAAATTATAAATTTTCTGTCAGGCAATAGGAAGATGACTAGTGTCTTCAGATGTTTTGATTATACTGTCCTTTCATTCTGAGCTTTAGTGAAAGCCTGTTGTACAGGAAAGTAAAAAGCAATTCTTCATAGACACATATAACCAGCAAGGAGTACATAATTAAGCTGACAAATATTTGATAAAGAAGCTGAATGGCAAAGGTATACTTATCATTTATTAAGGTACATTTTTCTTGTATTTCCAACAGTTTGCTATTCCCATATATTTTCTTTGCACTTAGCGTTTAGTCTTAGTGCTCTTAGTGAACACAAAATAACTAATCTTAAAACCCTAAAATTTAAAGGTCTATTAATTCAAATATGAACTTAAATAAAAGATAATTTTAAATCCTCACTTGGGAAAAAAAATTTAGTTACTATTAGCAATCATTCAGAAAAAAATAACTTAGACATATAACATCATATCATATATTTCATGCTGAACCTGAATTAAATAAAAACACTGTTTAGAACATTGATTTAAGTATCTAACTGAACTATAGCTCAGGGTATAAGAGACAACAGATGACAATAAGTGTGGTGGTTGATGGATGTTACAGAAAAAAGATTTTAAAAGATATGGTGTGCTGGTTTCAGCTGAGGTAGAATTAATTTTCTTCACAGTGCCTGGTATGTGGCTGTGCTTTGGGTTTGTGCTGAACACAGGGTTGAAAATATAGAGATGTTTTTGTTATTGCTCAGAAGTGCTTACACAGAGGCTTTTCTGCTTTTTGTACTGGCACACTGGCAAGGAAGCTTGGGGTGCATGGGAGGTTGGGAGGAGACACAGCCAGGACAGGTGGCCCAAACCGACCAAAAGGATATTCCAGACCATGTGATGTCATACTCACTGTATAAAGTCGGGGGAAGAAGGAGGAAGGATAGGACATTTGTTTTTTGTCTTCCCAAGTCACCGTTACCTGTGATAGAGCCCTGCTCTCCTGGGGATGGCTAAACCCCTGCCTGCCCCTAGGAAACACTGAATTAATTCCTTGTTTTGCTTTGGTTGTGTGTGGCGTGGCTTTTGATCTCCATATTAAACTGTCTTTATCTCAACCCACAAGTTCTTTATCTTTTACCCTTTTGATTTTCTCCTGTTCTCACTGGTGAGGGAGTGAGGGAGTGGCTGCATAGGGCTTGGCTGCTGGCTGGGCTTAAACCACGACATATGGGAAATGAAAAGATGTTATTTTATGTATTTCTATGATGATTCATGAATAGAGGAAGTAGAAGGGTAGACCCTGGTTTGAATACGATTGTGTGATAAGACAGGAACTAGCAATTTTCCAGTGAATGTTTCTGCTACGGGAATGTAGCATGGATAAAATTGCAAGCAACAAGAAAGAGATATCAATAGCACTTAACAGTAGAGAAGCTAGAGATATTGTAATGACAAACTGAGATGGATCTTCCATGGTGGATAACAGCACTCTAAACAGACCATTAAAATGTATTATCCATGGGGCCTTAAGAAGGTTTTTCCAGGAAAGAAAATAAATCATGAAATTGCAGAGGTCTACTTTTTGTTTTAATGAGGAGTCCTTAATTTTTCCCTCCTTCTCCGTCCATCACTCTTTGTATCAGCATGAGAAATCCATTTCAGTGTTCTCAGTTCCATTGTGTCACGTTGTTCTCTCACAGGAAACTTTTTGCAACAGAAATATTTGCATGACTGTTCAAAAAGAATCCAAATCACCAGCAAACCGAACTCATTTAAACAAGTGATGAAATCAAATTATATCTTGTTCTTCAGTATTCCAGTAACTGTGTTGTTCCACTTCTATTTTTTGGTACTACATTTAGGTTCATTTCAATTACTCAGTTATATATCATCTAAAATAATTTGAAATGCTTCCAGCTAAGCTGAACAAATTCCTGTTTAATCAGGAACTCTTGAAGCACTTTCTACTTTGTTCCCTAATGGGGACTTGCCAGATACATATTCTGTTTAATCCACCTGCATGTGATGTTACAAAGATATAGATTGTTAGTATTACAAAATCTAATTTTAACTTTTTTTTTTATTACCTAGATATAGATCACTACCAGACGTAACATTCCAAGCTCTTAGGAATGAGCATTGCTGACTGCACAAATTCTAAGACAATATACATAATGCACAGTATGTGTAGTTCATTCTGAAATAAAGTATAAAAATTAGGAACAGATTTGACTGTCATTAAACAAAAATATAGAACTGGATTTGCGAGAGATATTCAGCAGTCAGATAGACCCTTCTTTGAAGAAACGGTATGCCCATTCCTATCCTTAAGGTTTCTTGCATTATATACAGAGCAAAGTGTGAGTAGAGATGGTCAGTCTCAACCAGAATGCACATAAACCTGTATCAGCATCACACAACATTTCAAAGACAGTAGATGATACAAATGGAGTTGTTTTCTATCAGTTTTATGTCTCTCTGGGTGAAACAACTGCCAAGAGAGAAAACCCATCAGGTGTGAGAATCCACAGTGGAATAGCATTTTGAGGGAGAGGAAAATGAAATATTTCTGTTCCAGAATTGACAGCAGAAAACAGGGTGTTTGTGAGGCCTCCATGTCCTTCGTATGTGGGTAACTACAGGTCTGTGGCACACTACAAAAATAGATTTAGAAAAATTAGCTAGGATAGTGAAGTATATAACTGTAGTTAAAGAGATAATGGGAAGAGGAATGAACTGGAGGGACTTTTTTTTTATTTAAGCAATTGATACAGTTGGACAAAATGGAAAAAACTTCTGTATATAAAATTAAAATATAACTACTCTCCACAACACCTTTCTTTTAGAGAATATAATAGAATATCATACAATTCTTTGGGTTGGAAGGGACCTTAAGGATCATATAGTTCTATCCCCCCAACACTTTTCACTAGACCAAGTTGCTATGATATGTGGAGTTTAGTTCATCAGTTGGTTTTGATGATACAGAACATCTCAAACTTTTTTGTAACATACCATAACATTTTCTTTATGCACACTTGAACACAAAGTTATAATAGAGCCATTTGAAAGTCTTGTGACACACATAGATGAATTAGAATCACAGTAGCTCTCTAATCAATACACCTTATGACAAAAACATTTCTCATGATGCATTGTTCTGTATTTAAGAATGTATTCAAATAAAAAGGAGCAAGAATATATACCTGAGTCCTAAATATTTGGTGTTTGCTCTTAGACTGATGAAAATATATACTTAAAGATATTTTCACTAGTCTGCCTCAATATGTTTTTACAAAAATAATATAAAAATGGACTTTCTATTCTTTATTTCCCCCAAATTTTAGTCTCTTTATTTATCTTTAAATTCTACATAATTCATATGGTAACTTTCTGATATTATTCTTCCATTGATATTTTTGATAACTTTTTGTAGGTACAAATGGATTCAAACTTAAATCCTAGACTTGAAAACCCTAGTTCAGTAGGAAATATTTCTTCTGTTAATAAAAACCCTCCAAACAACCTCCAAAATACTTAACCAGGGCTCTCTTAATTTTCTTTAAAAGTGAATTAAAATTACAGCTCTATTTACCCAGAAAATTTGGCAAAAGTGCCTGCAGATATAAACACTGTTACTTAAAACAGACAAAGGGATTGAGCACACCCTCATCGAGTGTGCGGACGTTCCAAGCTGAGCGATGCAGTTGACACAGCTGAAAGAGGAGATGCTATCCAGAGGAATCTGGACAAACTCAAGAATTGGGCCCATGAGAATCTCATGAGGTTTAACAAGAACAAGGACAAGATGCTGCACTTGAGTCAGGACAGCCTCTGGTATCAACATAGGCTGGGACATGAATAGATAAAAGGCAGCCCTGTCAAGGGGCTGGGGTCCCTGGTGGGTGAGAGGCCGGATATGGTCTGGCCATGTGCATTCACAGCCCAGAAAGCCCAACACATCCTGGGCTGCATCGGAAGCAGCATGGGCAGCAGGGTGAGGGAGGGAATCTGCCCCTCTGCTCTTCCCTCCTGAGACCTCACCTGCAGTAATTGCATCCAGCTCTGGGGTTCTCAGCACAGGAAGGACACGGACCTGTTGAAGTAAGTCCAGAGGAGGCCACAAAGTTGATCAGAGGCACAGAGCACCTTTCCTATGAAGACAGACTGAGAAAGCTGGGGTTGCACAGCCTGAAGAAGGCTCTGGTGAGACCTTTTAAAAGCCTTTCAGAACCTAAAGCGGGCCTACAAGAAAGCTGGGGAGGGTATTTGACCAAGGCAAGCAGTGGTAGGATATGGAGTAATGGCTTTAAACTGAAAGAGAGTAGGTTTGGATTTAGACAGTCTTTGCTGTGAGAGTGGTGAGGCATTGGAACAGGTTGCCCACAGAAGTTGTGGATTCCCTATCCCTGGAAGTTGTGTTCTGCCCCTGTAACTCATGTTGAGTGGAATAATTTGTTTTGTTTTGTTTTGCTAAGGATAAAAACTGTAACAACCAAGAAATGAAAACTTGCTTTTGATGTTCCTGCACAATGACTAGTTAATTCACAATGTGTTTTAATGGCATATAAACTGTGGATTCATGACACAGGAATTTTACCAGTTATAGATCTGAATACAAAACACGATGGTTTAATTTTATTTTATTTAGAGAATGTTAATTCTCATTTGCTTTTAAGAGGCCCAGCAGAAAATTTCTCCTTTTTATATAATGCAGAGAGGAAAAGAAAATATAATGACCATGTTTGATATTATTATGGATGAATCTGTATGACAGGTTTAAATCTGTCAGTCCTGCAGTAATGAGACAAAAGATTGTTTGCAGTGAAGATGCTGTTAAAAGCAAAATGAGTGCTGCAGTGGTCTTTTAGCACTAATTGTATTGTGCTGACATTTCGTGTAATTATATGCAGTTGAGTATAATTTTATCTTTCATGCCACTCTAAGAAATTCTGGAGTAAATTGAGGTAGCTATCTATTTTCAGTTGAATTTGATCACTTTATTTTAGCCCAGTCTCAGAGTTTAGTTGGAGAGGTCTGAAACCCGGTATTTATCATAATCTGCTTCGTTTGTTCAGTCCCCATGCGGCAATTCCAATTAGAATTTTATCAAAGTCATCCTTACAGCAATAATGATAATCCTTTAGCATCTATCTGGATTAGGTCTCTGTTTTATTCTACTAATGAATACTCTAGAGGGGTCTGGGCAATTTTACAGAACAAATTAACCTTAGAGCATAGCCGTTTAAAGTGTTCATTATACTGGACACCTGCAAAGTGTACTGGGCTTAAATGCAATTTAATAGACCCTTCTAGGCCTGTTTTAAAGTATCCTGAAGAGAGTATGAATAAGATGATATTTAAATTATGATGGTTAGAATGGGGATTTTTTCTAGTATTTTCAATAAATATCGGATATGCTATGTATGAAATATCACTTTTGGAATACATCAAACACCACCATGTAATTGCAGGTTTTGAAATCTAAAATGAAAAGTTTCAAAACATTGAAATCTGAAATGAATGTCTCTTCAATTCCACCTTTGTGTATAGCATGCTTAAAATGAATGTCCTACATGTGATACATTTTGTTTCTGATTCAAATACTCCTATTATTGCAAAAATACATGAACTGTAATTCTTAAATAGGCTATAATGGAAAGGGATTGTGGAAGAGAGGGCAAAAGAGCAGAGGGAAATGGAAAAGCTAATTGGTATTCTCTGTTTTCAACTGTTCATATCCCCAAGCCTCTCTCTTTCTTTTTTTTTTTTAAATTTAAAGTCAGTGTCTCTTCATTATCTCATTACTCTACTATTATAGCATACTCCAGTGCCAAGGACCAAGAATGATTCATTTACACTGTTCATCAGTCTAAACATTGCCACTAGAACTAAATGCAAGCTCAATCTGAAACATCAGACACTGCTCGAATGACTATTGTTATCATACTAATTCAATATTCAAATAATGTGGTCTTGCTAATAGTTAAGAGTTAAATAGATAGGCTTTATATTTTAATATTTGAGGCTTTAAAATTAATATTTTCTAGAAACATGAACACCTTTATTCATACATGGCCAAAGTTTTGTAATTCCATATTATAAATCTTGCTGCCAACACCTCATTACAGGAAGACTTGCTGGATCCTTGGACAAAATGAAACAGAAAATGCAAACAAAACACAAAAGCATTCAGCTTTGCATATTTGTTTAGTTTATTTTGGAGCAGAAAACTTAAGCAAAACCAGAAGTATATACTTAGCATACGGAAGGATATGTGTAAAATCAAGCCAATAAGTGTTTTCCTCATTGAAATCCCAAATAACCTACTGTGGTGGAAGACAGTGACAAAACTGAAAGCACAGACTAGGCTAGATTTTCTAAATTCAGAAAGCACTGGTGGGCAAACAGCAGAGTTCCAGGACTGAGAATTTCTGAAAAAAAACCTCATACAGTTATTCTAAGATCTCTGTTGGCAATTTTGCTTAGGCCTGAAAAAACTTACTGTGATCTCAAAAAGGTTTTTTCACTCTTAACAAATTCTCAAACTTTGGTGTAAAAAAACAATGTAATTTTTCCCCACATTATCTTTTGCCTTTTTAAAATATGCTATATATTTTTAAGTATATTTCAGCCATTAATTGATATCTATTAATAATTTTCTAACATTTACAGAGGTTTTTTCCAATGCCTTCTAAAAGATTATTTGCATCCTCTGCTGCTGATGAAGTAATGAAACAGTTCATACTACTTTCATTAACCCAGGCCACAGTGATATAACAACCACTATCTTGCAAAGCAAGAGTGTACTGAAACCTGTTGCTAAGAAAAATCTGAATTCCAGTCAAGGTTACAGTTATTTTTATGTATTTTGGTTTTGTGACTAGTGTGATATACTTGTAAAGTCCTAATATTGACACAGGTGAGTTAGCTCAGGTACTGTGACGTAAATTAGACAAACATGAAGACGAGACAGCTGTGACTGTTGTGGAAACATGACACAGAGTGAGGGATACTTAGAGTGCGGCTATAAAAAGAAAAGAGCCACATGACTCAGTGACATAACCTGAAATTTATTTACTAAGCAGGATGGGTTTAGCAGGTGAATAGCATTGTCTATTATAAAGCTTCTAGTAAGTGATTTCTGTTCTATGGCACTCACATACAACCTCTCAAGGGTCATGTCTCTGCAGCCCAGCTCAGATAACCAGCACAGACCAGGTAAACAGCTCTTACTGACCAATATGTTTGAGTCCTGGATAGTATTCTGACCTCTACCAGGTGCCCAAGACGATGCACAGAGCCCTTTTCACCCCACCCCTGAAGGCTATTGTCTTAACAGTATATTTCTTTAAAACTGGATTAGAGTAAGCCACCAATGATCTTGCTATTTTTATAGCTCAAGGCCAATTTCTTTACCTTTCCCTATATTTAAAAACAATTAGTGGTTGCTTTCAAAGTTACTATCGCCTTCTGGTTTCGTGTTCCAGATATGCTAAAAAGATGTTCCATCCTTGTTTCAGTGCTATTTCAGCTCATACCAGACCATAGCATGTCTTCAGAGTTAGAAACCAGCAGATGATATCTTGGCCTCATTTTATTACATTGAACATTCAGGAAGTTTTAGTTCATAACAATCCATAACAAAGATACAATCAAAATGGAAAGCAACCAAACCCATCTTTATACCACGGCTGATCTATATATTTTTCTGCAGTAGATGTAGTCTCATGCACATGCATAGAGGAATTTGTAAAATTAGCACAGCTGTGAATTTCTTTCTCTTTCCAGGAAAATTGCTAAGACTTTGTCCTACTTGGCATGCAGGCTGCTGCTTCAGGGCCACATCATCATAACAACTGAGAGTAAGCTAGAAAATTTTAGCTAAGGTCTGACACAGGTCTGTCCAAGCTAGGGTTCTACTCCTGTTAACTGTTTTTCATTTACATTCATTTATATTTCATTCAATTAATAGTATCATCAGTTCCATGTTATTTTGACAAACCATCTCTCCTATTTTTTTCAGTTCAGAAACTATTTTAAAAAACCTAAAACCTCAAAACCCACACTTCTTTCCCAGCTGCAGATAATACATTATTTATTCAATTCTATGAAAATATTGTATAAATCTGACTAATAGCATTCTAAAGGTATCAAATATCCAAGTTCTGATTTTCTGAGGAGTACACAATTAATGGGAAGTCAGTTACCACCTCCTCCTTGGTTTTGATCTTTACACACTCTAGAAATACATCAAGAAAGTAGTATAATATCTAAAACAACAGTATGAAATTAGGCATTTCTCAGTTTTCTCACACATTTACTTTTCTTTCTCTTTACACCAGGTGTTCTTTCTTTATTTTCTGCAAATTTCATCAGAGCATGGATTGTTATCCTTATGAACTTTTCTTGAGGGTGAATGTATTCCACCACCCATGTGATAGTTTCTTGGTGATACTTTTATGGAATACAATGGCTTTAGCTGACATTATAACTTGTCCAATTCCCACAGTTGCTCTAGGTGGCAAATAAATTCTAATTTTTCTTCTCATTTCAAACAATTTACTCATTGTCTCTGGGCTGTGCCTGGACTGTAAATCTTTTCTCCCCAGTGCAACATAGAGAAAAAAGACATCTTGGATGGATTTATACTGATATGCTGTGGCCTGTTTTCAGCAAGACTATAGCTTTCAACTGGGGACACTGAGTGCAGAATTCAGTTGTGTAAATGCAGACTACATGAGATGCTCTAGGGTATCTGAAATGAGGTCACAGTGGGTATGACACAAGACCTATGGATAACCATACCTTAGTAAGGCAACAGGTGAAGGACTAACGGATCTGAAACCTCTGAAGTTGCATTAGTTACTTATGTTTAGGCAGCTGACTGCCACACTCAGATGATCTAAAAAGCCAGTGCTTGACAACTGTGTTAGGCTGAGTAAAATGGAGTTGTAAATAATCATGAATTATAACTTCTTAATATTCAGATCAGAGATTTTATTTAGTTTTTATTTTTCTTTAATTAAGGAAATAACATGAAATATAAAAATCACAGAAAATGTACCTTTGTCATGAGTATATTGGAACAGTATTTCTTTTGAGTTTCTTCACATACACCGTCAGTTTTCTTAGACAGTCTGGCAGGTATAGCACTAAGATCCTCTGTCACTGCATTTCATCAGAGACTTATTAAATAATCCCATCTGCCTGAAGCAATAACTACTACAGGAATAAAGCGATTATCTATTGTTACCTGATTTGCACTTCCTCGAAATCTAATGAATTTAAACACACTTCACTTGGTGTAAAATATCACCGTAACATTAAGAAGCTGTCATTTAAATATGTTCATATAATATCTACAATTCAAACTAGTATGTTTTGTGATATAAAAACTGGTCACTTAATGCAGCATGGAAAAGCCATTTGAACTAAAATGAGAAAAAAAATTAAAATGTTGCTTTTAAACTGACTTGAAGGTACAGAGGGTAGGTAACAAATGAGAACATACTTGCTGCTGGTCTAAAAGTTGTTTCACATTGTGCTTATATATAGTGGTGTTGAGCCTAAAGCACAGATAAAATCACCATTGAAATCATATAGAAAAAATCGACAATTAGATTGGAGCTAGATTAGATTGGACTGAGAAGTCTAGGTTCTCAGAAACTGAAGAAGATAAATGTCATTTCTGCCACCTAAATTGCAATTGCATGAGAGTTAAAGTGAGTCTATCCAGTCATTGGATTGCATGTTCATTCCAGAGGCCTGTTTGAAAATCCAAGATTGCTTTCTAAATTCTTCTTGCCTTGTGGTAGAGAAAAATAAGTAATCTTCCTAGAGTACAGTGCTTGGTTCTGCTCACATAATTTCTTGGTTTACACATCAGGTGGGCCCAGCTCCACCCATATCCTCCTAACTGTGAATTGCCATTTAATACTGAACAGCCACTTAGTTAACCACTATCTGTATTCAACATAACAGCAACTCAAGTTGGGATAAACCATTGTGATAAACTCCAGTAATTAAATATGTGCACAAAATATTTACTAAGCACAAATACAAAAGGAATGCAAGGAGCTTGTTCTTCACCTGACTGAACACTATACATGAACTCAGGACAAAAAGGTTTAGGTGTCATTAAAATGTCTAGTTCACACATCAAAGTATACCAGAAAATTTACTAAACCCTCCTGGGAAAAAACTCTGTAAACATGGTAGAAGACTCGAAACTAAACACCAGTATCACTATTTTTTATTATGGGGCAAGGAGCTTGCCTATGATCTGTCCCTCCAACATATTTATTAGACTACTGCTAATAATGAAAACACCCTAAAAAACAAATTGACCCAGTATGTATAGTGCTTCAGAAGCTAAGATGAAGAAACAAGGAAGAGGGGAATGGTATTAGTCATCTGGCTCAGTATTACTGTTAATGTGAAGATTTTCACATTAACAGTAGAATAGGCTACATAGGTAACAAATCAACTAAACACAATTTTCATTCTGAAGATAATTCTTTGGGTGACTCATAAAATCCAAGAGATTTGACATGTGTGATTGCCTTTTCTCTATTTTAGTGGAAAACTTTCATCTCCATCTTAATTTGGGCTGAGACATTCTGACTATTTGTTGTCATGCTGATTGAAGGGCTACACAGGAGTAGTCTGCAGCAGGGTAAAAAAGACAATATTCATAACATATTGCACAACACTGTATTGCTTTTCTGCACCCATCTATGAAACTTTTAATTAGTAGTCTCTCCAGTATTATTCCAGGAGATTTATAATTACATTTCAGTCAAAGCTCCCAGCAGTGCCTGAAAACAATCATTTACGTTATCTTATCACTAGTTTTGGGTATAGTTTTTAGTTAATTCATACTTAGCAGCTGATGCACTCCTGAAGTCAGAATAATGTTTCTGACCAAAACAAAAGCATCTTCAAAGCTATTTAATACACAAGAGAACTTTGTCAATCCTAGAGAGATACAATAGAATCTTGAATTTGAGAAGAACTTAAAATTTAAGGAAAACAGTCTATCAGCTATCAGTCCTAGGAAATATTACTTATTTGGTGCACATTCCATTTTCAGAAAATAAATTGCATTCAAGAGATGAAGTAGATAAATGCTTTATTTATAAGATAACATTTTGGCTTTCAGCAGCTGCTTTCCTTATATTGTACTCTGAAGTTGGTGAAAACAGTAATGTTACAGCATAAATAAAATGTCTCTTAAACCTGAAGAGAACTTCGAATAGCATTTTTTCTGCTAAACAATGGGACACGTGATAATATTACTTGCAGAAAATGAACTTGCTGCTGTTGAATTTCAGACCCCAATCTTCTCCACAAAAGGAAGAGAAGGGAAAAAATTTAATATGCATTTTGATTGTATGCATACAAAGAGGAAAAACAGACAAAGAGGAGCCAAGATGAGGCAGTTAAAATTACACATTGAAAAATATGCATTACTTTCACAATCATATTTTCCAGTAAACCCTGGATTAAATTAGTCTGGCACTGCCAGAAGTTAGTGTTTAGTGCCAGCATCTGTGGCTGTCTCAGTCCAGTATAACTGCTATTTCCATTCCTTTTAAGTTTCATGGGCATTAGTGTTAGGTGCTGTACTGTTCTTCTTTTCTGCTTTCCTCAAATTGTTATCTTTTTGGTCACTAGACTGCACACATTGTGGCTTGACATGGCCAATTGCAGTTGACATTTCCAGTCGCCCAGGGTTAGCCCAAAATTAATTAAAACATCATTCTAGACTATTATCATTTTTCTTCATCATTGTAATGGATTTTATGCTATTTTTAAAATTCTGCTTCTTTCAGATGGAAATAAATCCTAATCTTGCATTCCTAAGCAGAAATAGCAGGTTGAATTAGCAATTTTAGTGCCACCTAATGAAGTCCTTACATTAATCTTCCCTCTCCACTTCCATTTTCAAAACACCTAAAGCTAACATCTATACAGAAATAGCTTTTGCAAATCTAAGTCTGATTAAAGCCCTAGCTGATCATTCAGCACACTCAGAAGACACCTGGAGTGGCTGTTATTTCTCACAAGCTCATGGGTCTCATTACCAACCAACATATACTTCTAATAAAATTCCCATGTTAAAGAGTAGATTTGCTGTGAAAAGCCACTTCTCAATGATTGTACATTCTGATATGCCCCACTAATTCCCTAGCCATATCAGATCAAGGTCATGCTTGCTTATCTTCATGAGAATAATTAGAGTTAATTGCTTACTGCCTCAATTACAACACCAAACCAGCTGAGAGCAAGTATTGGAACTTATTCCATCTGGTACCTCACTCCCTTAACTGGGCCTGTGTGTAAACAGAGGAGATGTTTCTACACGTGTCAGTGATGCCATGATTTGAACTCACTGAACCAAATCCCCTCAATTTGTTAGTAGAGTCTGAATTTCTTCATTATTAATGAAAATCCATTATCCTGTAAAAGAAAGATGTCTGACAGGTTTAAGCGGACCAAGAGTAGAAGCAGACTTATTGCACTGTTGTCCAGACTTCAAGAGATAAGCATGTATTTCTTTTTGTGTTCTGAATAACTGAAAATCTCTTGGAGAAAGAAAACCTAGAGCCTCTAAGCCCATAACATTATTCCTGCAGCAAAAACAGAATTTAAATTTTGATTTTTCATGTCTCTGTACAGAAGGAAAAAGAAGATACTATGTGACTTAGCACCACTGAGTCTTTAGAATACACTTTATTCCACCCTCAGAAAACTTATGAGCTTGTTCAAACATATTTATATGTACAGATATTCTTGTACCTATGTGCTCACAAAGTGCAGGCACTACCAATATGGAATTTGCTATCTTGCAAATACAAGTTTTACTAGTATCACCAAGTAATCAAAAGGGAATTGTTGACCCTTGTCTTGAATAATTAATCCCTACATGGCTGGAATTCTCTGCATAATTTCCACTTTAGCAGTTTACATTATCATTTTCTCAAACATCAGTATCTCAGAAAGACTTCAGGTGTGATTGCCTTGCGTACTTGCCTTCAGACTAGGTTATCATCAGCTATGTTCATGGATTAGCTGTAGAAAGATGCCATGTACATTGTTTAATAGAGAACATAAAATTGTTTAAGAATTGTTTAGTTCAGGCTAAACCAATTTTGCCATTATCAATTTTCATAACATAAATGGAAGAAAAGATGTCTGACTGCAAATCACCTTTTCCTCTTTCTGAAAAAAAAAAAAAAAATTCTCAGTTTCTTCTTCCAAAATCTTATGAAAACTGTTTTCCTGTAAAATTCCCACTGAAGCACATCTTCACCTAGCATTTCTCTGCTATACAGCTCACCTGGAAGTGGTTGTTATTTAGAACTGCAAGTATTACTTTAGAAATCACATAATGTGCTAGTCTTTATGGATTTTTCACCTAATCTCATCTGCTCAACAAGGTATGTTTTTTCTACAAGTTCTAATAAATTTTGCTATACCCCACACACAACAAACCACAAAATTATTGTTTTAATACCAGCTTCCTACAGTACTACTTCAAGTTTTGAGCTTCTGCTTTTAATATGATTTTTTTCTAAACTAGCAGTAGTGGCAGCTCAGAGTAATTTTTTCTTTGTCCTAATGAAGAATTAGTCGCTTAAAAATTCAATTCTCTTCACAAATACAAATAAATAATATTTACTATTTCTCCTGATTCTAAATTTGTATAAGCCTAGTAAGTTAGTGCTTACACTTGGAAACGTAAAACTTTTCAAGAGATATTATTAATTAAAACTAATTAGTTTTATTAACTGACAGTAATATTTTCACTTTCCAGTACAAAAATGAGTTTGCACTCATTCTGGTTGCCATGACAACAATATGGATTAGTTGTCCGCCATCAGAACATTCTCAGAGCCTTTCATCATTTTACAGTTCAAGTTTATTTGATAGAAAGGGTCAGTATTTTAAATTCCTTAGTTTTTTAATTTTGTTTTAAAGAGACTATTTTTATATCTTCTTGGGAAAATGTAGTTTGATGGGAAGAACCTAGTGAAAGATGGAGATAATTTATGACACACAAAGCCTAAACAGAAATTTTGTGTTCTTAAACAAAGTTCTAGTAATCTTGCATAATTATTGCTGTATCTTTTAAATTGTGGCAAAAGAGGCACATTCAGTGTCATACACATTTTAGTAAGATTTGTTAGAGAATTAGGCCTTAAATATGGTAATCTTCTTAACTGAAGCAACCATAAGAGAACATTACATAGGTATCAGGAGAAGCGCTCATAAAAATATGACCAAAAAAGAAAAAATAAAGAAAAACAAAACTGGCATGAGTCTCTATAACTTAGAGATTTAATGTGATACATAACATAAGAAGATTTAATAAATTAATTCAGAAAATAGAAAAGGTCTTACTTTCAGTTGTGCTCATTCTATATGCAGAAGGCCAGGTTTAGATGCATTGACTGTACTGGTATTAAGAAATTTTAGATTCAAGAAGTAGATCCACAAAAGTGTTGACATGGTGGTGTTAGGAATTGTGCAGAATATCGTGCATGCTGAAGGGTAAATAGTATATGGAAGTTTTAAGCAGCACATTAGGGATTTACAACAGATTCCATCTTGAACTGGTCAATAGAAAATGAGAAATCAGAATGGACCCAAAACCCTAACATTTCAGGGACTACTCATTTAATTCTGAGTTGTAAGAGGAAGTTATTGTCAGATTTGTATTACATCCTGAGATCCTCTTTTCAGCTTAGAAGTGCAACCTTTTCTTTTTGTAAAATGAGAAGACACTCTCTTTTTCTTTTAATGCTGTTGGTGGTTGTCCCAGTCTTTTTATGTATCATCTCAGAGATTAGACCAGTGATCCAAGAAGCAGAAAGTCTGCATTCTGTAGAATCATCAGCTTTAGAGAATTTTTACCCATTGTTCTCAAATCCTTGAAGAGGATTTAGCCTACTCATGGTGTCTTCCCTGTGCTGCTGAACTCTGCCATCCTGGGATGCACTTCAAGACTTAAGGGATCAGAGGGAGAAAAGTATGGGGATGAAAGAGCCTAAAGATCTGACACGTAGGTTTGGCAGAACAGATCCTCTGGCTCCAGCTCTGTCAAGGGGTACTACAAGAAAGATGCGGAGGGATTTCTTACAAGGGCATGTAGTGATAGCACAAGGGGTAATGGCTTTAAACGGGAAGAGGGTAGATTTAGATGAGACATTAGGATGAAATTCTTCACTGAGAGTGGTGGGACACTGAAACATATTGCTCAGAAAAGTTTCAGATGCCCCATCCCTAGAAGTATTCAAGGTCAGGTTGGATGGTATTTTGAGCAACCTGACCTAGTGATCAGTGTTCCTTCCTATGGCAGGGAGGCTGGAAATAGGTGATCTTTAAAGTGCCTTCCAGCTCAAACCACTCTACGATTCTATGACTTCATGTTCTTCCTTTAACAACTGCTTAATTTCAGTGGAAATGTCTGAAACTTCTCTTCTTATGAATAGTTTCCAGAAGAAACTATTATAACAGGGTTTTCACTGTGCTAAGAGGCCAGATAAAAAAATATCAGAATTAATTTTTAGCAGGAACAATAACAATTATAAGTACAGAATACAAATACTAAAAAGTAAAAAGAAAAAATAAAAAAGAAAAAAGAAAAAAGAAGATAAGGGAAGGGAAAGGACACCTCTTGCTTTTCATCAGAATGGAGAGTTGCGTTGTCAGCAAGCAGTACTGCAGTCTCTGTCTGCTTGGAAGTATTTTTCCCCATTCATAGGGATCCTTTATTTGAACTGACAAGCTACTTTTAGACTCCTAAATCTAATCCATATTGACCATGTCAGTTATACAGTGTCTGCACAGATCATATACCATGTTTCACAACGCAATTAGTCTGAATGTAAGAAACGCCCTATCATTTAATTAAGATTCCTTTATTTTCCTCCAAGATCACTTTCTTTGTCTTGCTACAGCTATGCTATAGTTGTGACATTGTGTTGCAACATGCTATTGCTGCAACATTCAAGGCTAATTTACTAAATAATCTCAGGGTAATATATCTGAGTACCAAAAACTGGTCTGAGGTGTTAGGGACCTATATGCAACACCTGCTAGCAAATATCTCATTTCCACCCTATACTTATTTAAAGATGGAATTATAGAACAGTTGTTACTGTGGTACAATCAATCCTGATGTATGAGCACAGTTGAACAAAGTTATTCCCTCACAGAACTGGAACTGTGGCAATTAGCTGAACTTGAGCTACAAATGTGGAAGCACTTCCCATTTTAGTTAAAAGAATTACAACAAAATGTTTTAGGCAATTAATTTTTCACTCTCATTCTACATCACCAAGATTTGCACAATTTAAAAACCATTTGTTGGCATGGAAACATCAGCTTAATTAAATATGGATTAAACTAATTAACCTAAAACATATCATACTATAGACTGTTTGATTTAGAATATATTAAAGGAAACAGAACATTTTTCATAATTTTGTGTCTTTTATATACTGAAAATGTTTTGCTTTCATGAGAATTTACATGCTTGATCTGCAGGCTATCTCCTGAAGGTAAGGACACTGTTGACAAGTAATGTTAAAAATTCCTGTTTCAACAAAGGTGGACCCTGTGTATATAAATATTGTCTATCCTTCATTATACTTTTGTTTTTTAATTGTCTGTCAGACACCACCATGTGGAGTATCATCTTCTTTCCCAGCAAAAAATTTTATTTCAGATTTGATGTGCAGACACACCAGCAATGGATTGGGTTAAAAAGAAAATGAAGATATAAACTAGCAAAATTATCTATACTTTTCTGTGAATCTGTTAAATTGCAATATGACACAAGAAATCAGTAAGCATTTAGCTAAAAACCTTCCCTGGAAAAAGATTCAAAGATTAAGAGCTTCTTTCCTGTAACTGGCTTCTCCCTGTAAAATCACATCATTGCTGTATGATCTTCCACATGTATTAGGCTTAATAAGCAGTTGTTTCTAATGTATTTTTTTATTTGAAGTAGTAGTAGTCACGGTGTTCAAAGGAAATATTAATAATTTCATTCAGTGTCTGACATTACATCAGTGATCATATCAGCATTACTTCATGAATCTACAAATATTACTTTGTGAAATTCTGGCTAGATTATTAATTACTCACTATTAACTTCAATAGGGAGGTCAAATCTTAAAGAAGTCTCCAGGCTTCATGAAAACAGACTCCCTTTTTGCAAGGGCAAAAGAATAATGAATTGGAGGTCAGGCTGAGAGATCAGAGTACAGGATCCGTCTTATGAGTTTCATTGTTTATATAAAATTTAAAATAAAATAAAAGTATATTTTCAGATATTTTTCTGCAATGAAGCAATAGATTTCTATATTTCTTCGTCATAGAAATCTTGCAATCCAACAAGCAGCTGCTGCTTCATTCAAATGCAGAGTTTAGATAATGTCAAAATGTCGTATCTATGGTATGTAGCATGGCTATAACTGTGGAGTCAAAAACCCAAATATCTCAATGCTGCTTGAATTCTTGGATTTCACTCCTCAGTTCTTACTCGTCTTATTCCCAGCTGAAGGTTGAAGGAGATAGAAGGCTGAAATTCCATTTAAAAAATATAAATATTGCAGTGCTCTCTTGTGTGGTTATAGATGCTTGTCCTGAAACACCAGAGCTTCATTGCTTGCAGGATATGAAAGATCTGTTTTATTGAGGACCTCAGTGTCAACCTTGCCATTCAGCCTTTAATATGGCACATAGTGAATGCTGCTATGCCTAGCAGGTGGCCTGAGGCTTCCCTGTCAGCATTTTTGTCATGCACTGCAGAAACAGTAAAACCATTCACAGAATTCTGAGAAATCCAAACACTTTAATATTGCTCTGAATTTGCACTTAAAATATAAATTTCAGTGACCTTTCAGAAGACTTTCTATTAAAAAAAATTTATTAACAAAAATCTCATTTGCACGACTGGTTGGTGAAGTGACATCCATGCTCAAAACAATTTAAGGCTGGTTTCCTCCTGGCTGGAATAAAACTTGTTGGCTAAAGCATCATAATAATACATCAGGGTCAAAAGTAATACACAAGTTCAAAGGCACAGCATAAGAATTTGACAAAGAAACACATGGGAAAATCCAATGTGCCTGAGCCTTAGGGTGGTTCAGATGAGGCTTCCAACAAGCAGAGAAAATCTCTCATACTCTATACCAAAAAAAGTAACAAGGTGAAAAACATTATAGACACTTAATAGTGATTTCATCTTCCCTGCTCAGGTCAAATTCTGATTATGGCCCACTGAGGAAAAACTGAAAGCTTCTGAGTCTCTATTTTGAAAGGAAGTTCAAAACTCTAAAAAATATTAGCTGAGACTCAGTTCTAGGTCTTAAGATTTAGGGCAAAATATTGATACCTATGTGACCTGAAACAATGACTGTGATTTTAAGCAGAAAAGTTTAAAGAACCAGAAGTAAAAAAAGAATTTAAGCATCTAAGGTATAGACAGTAACTTAGGGGGGTTTCACAAGCATCTTGATTACCTGGTATTTGATTCCCACATGGACCTGTCACATTTTTATAATAAGACTTAAGCTTTTATATCTCAGAATACTTGACAAAATATCTGAGAAAACAAAAATGATATACTAAATGCTTTCTTCAAATACAACATGAACCCTTTAGGTGACAAAAGCCCCCAAAACTGATACTAATTTTGAAAGAGAAGCATTAGGGATGTGGTAATGCTTTGTCCAGCATCTGTATCCTTCACAACCAACTATATATTTTAAAAATGTCATTGCACACATTTATGTTACTCTGTATATTTCTAAGACTTTGTCCCTCAGGAGAAGAAAAGAATTGTTTTATTTTATGGCCTGAGAAATATCTGGTAAATAGTTAAATATCTGTTACTTTCACTACAATATATCCTCCCCAGGTAATGGGGACCAAAATTTCATGAACAGAATTTATGTCTGTGTAACCAGCTGCTTCTGCAGGTTGTTTGATTCTAAGCCATATTTTTCTGTGGCAGAGTACCAAGCAAATTCCTTCATGTAGACTTTTCCTTTTCTTACTAACCAACTTGGAATGAAATTTCATAAATACTGAAGCAGGAATGACATAAATGAAGAGTACATGCAGGAAAAAAAAAAGTACCCTATTTTGGCTAGGTTTTTACCATTTCAGAAGCCTCACAATTTGGCGGAAACACAAATACCTTTATTTTTTAATTAAAAGATTGGTTCTATTTCTCTCATAAATTCTAATTCATTATGGAAAACTAGAATACCTAACCATAAAGTCTACATTTACTTTATGATTCAAGAAGGTTTCAATTTTTTACAGATAGACCCAATTCTACACACCATGTTGAAGAGATACCTAAGGTCATGTTTTTGACTTTAGAGAAATAACTGAAATAACCATGGTGATATAGTACATTCTGTCCAAAATGCAGAGCACATCTTATTTTGAGACAGAGAGACAGACAAGCAGATATGCAGAAAGATTGTGCTAGAACCAGAACATGCATGATGAAATTAGGTACTATAAAGACAAGTTGTTATTTACTACCATATAAAGCATATTGCAACATTCCTTTAAGTTCTTGCAGCTTTTGAGGTCTTCATAAGAAGATATCACTTGTTTCAATAACGTTTTTATCAGCTCAGAGCAAGAACTCTTACCTCAGGCTTTTGCTCAACCTCCGCCAAACAAAAGGCCAGAACTGCAGGCTCATTTACCTCAAAAAAATTGTTATTGGTAAGATCTTGTCCTCAGATGAAACATACTAACAATCTGGAGGTGAGAAAAGAGGCACAGTTACTGCCAAGTGCACAATAAAAAAAGTTGTCTAGAAGGAAGTATTCTATACTTACACTTAACAGAAAAAAAATGGGAAGAATCATGTCTCCTCCAGATATGTTCCTTTAATTTTTTCTTACAGCTCAGCATTTGGGCACAATATCTTCTTGGGAAAGATGGACATTTCATTCAGTTATTACTCTGGTAATAGTCCTTTGACAAAGCATTTCTCCTAGAACAGATTTGACAGTTGTAAATGAAAATACAAGGTGGCAGTTAGCATTCCCATTCTTCAAAAATTTTTTAAATCTTCCAAGAATGTTATTTCAAATATTAAGTAAAACCCCATGCATATGAAGGAAGAGACTGGTCGCCATGAAGAATCAAATTTCCAAAGCAATCCATGACAGCATAATTTAATTATCAGTCACTTAGCTAGACAGGAAACAGAACACAACAAACTTAAAACTACGTTATTAATCAGTAGAATCTGGTCAAAATCTGGATATAATGCACATTGCTCTTTTTGAGGTGAATGATTTGCAAAGACAGTCAGGAGGAGGACACAATTCTGCCAGAAGCCCATTATCAAATGTCAAAGCAAATTTCATATTTCTGTCTGTGGCCTGACAATGTTCCGGCTTTTGATGAAAATGCTGCATTTTCCACTGCAGTCTGCCTCTAATAAAATTTCACTGTGCAGAAGAAAGAGAAACCAGTTTAGGGTCTTTGTAAGGGTTCAGACTCTTTTTAAAATGAGTTTAAACACAACACTGGACACAGAATTGTTTGTTTGTTTGCCAGATTGCTTCCTTCTTTGCTTCTTTAATATTAACTTCAGTATTTGTTGCATGGCCATGCCTGTAATTTTTGTACATACTCATATTTTTGAGGAAGACAATGAGATGAAGAAAAAAAATATTCAAGGCAAGTGTAAAAGTTCACACAACCCTCATATTGGCTTTGTTCTTTGCTGACTTATATACGGCCCTTATACTCTCTTTCTGACCTCACCATAATTTTTCATTGTTTTGACTTCAGTAGCATTATACCAAATTCTAAATATCTGAGAGAAAAAATATACAATTTTGTCTTTTCAAGAATATTAGAAGAAACACTTGCTGTAAAGTAAGAACTATATGCTCCAACAATTGGAATTGCATACCTTTCACAAGCAGTACTTAATTTCAATTAAGCATTTATGTTATGAAAATTGCTGAGGCTTTATTGTACAAAGAAGGACAGGTAGATATTTCTGTTTCTCCCATGATATAATTCTCTGATTACTGAAAATTAATAAGCAGTAACTTTCAAAAGGATAAAATGATCTCTCTACAATTTGCTATAAAGCTTTAGTGTTAAAAAAAGAGTCAGTATGATACCTATACAGTGATTTGGCAATACAAGCTATGGAGGCTGGAGTTCAAAGGCACATCTGTTTTTATGTCTTCTTGAAGATTTACATTCTGCTGATTTTCACTAAGTAGTTAATAACTGTAAAGTAGCACTACAGTCACATACTCTGTTTTCCAACCTATTTGAGCTTTCAAGGGAAAAATTATTCACACAGGGGAATAGGTATTTAGGAAACTGAGACTATATCTACACTATCAAGTAGTGTTCCATGAAAGGAGAAGATCTGCAGAGCAACACAGCAAAATTGCCTTACATTTTGGAGTATTCTTATTCTCTAGTTAGTCCAGGAGGACTATTTTCCTCAAAACGCTGAAAACAATTTTTTCAAAATTTATTTTTGCCAACTGCTATACAGCCTAATGATGAAGAATAAAGAAACACCTTAACATGGTTGACATATAGACAAGTAAATTATACATAAAATCAGTGAGATTATTATCCAATAACTCTTTTGGGTGCTAATGTAGAATTTCTGACATAGAGCAGCATGCAAAACCTTAAATCAGAAAAAGAGATGTATGCTGACTTTTCTGGGAGACAGTCATTATGACTCACCCCCACAAAGGTGAGACTAACCCAGATTCCTGTTAAATATATCCCTTTTGACAGAGTGAAACAACATTGAATGATCAGTGTTTATATATATATATGTGTGTGTGTGTGTAGGGTCTATTTTAGAAAAAATTGGTTGCAATGGAAAGCTGATATGTAGCTTTGTTTATTATTATCTATACTAATATAGCAATATCAAAGCATAAAAACATTACTTAGGAAAATGTATCAAGGAAAAGAAAGAAAAGAAAAGAAAAGAAAAGAAAAGAAAAGAAAAGAAAAGAAAAGAAAAGAAAAGAAAAGAAGAAAGAAAGAAAGAAAGAAAGAAAGAAAGAAAGAAAAGAAAGAAAGAAAGAAAGGGAAAAGATAAGAGCAAAAACATATCACTACCTGTAGATCTTTCACTGAGACTTGATTGTTGCAATTTAGTTGTCTGCTTGTCGAAGTGGTGGTCTTCATACATCGGGGGTGGGTGAAGAAGCCCACAAAACACGAAGTCCGACGGGTTAAAGTACATTCAGGCTCGGTGGTAACACCCAGAAATCTCTCCTGGGAGGGGGAGTTTTCAGTCCTCTGGTGGAAGGCCTCAGAAATGAGTCTAGGGGTGCTTTGGGGTTCTTTGATGGTTTATGACCCCTTCTCAGCTGCCTCTCAGCATAGCTGAGCCAGCAATGTCCCATGAGACCTTCCAGGAGGGGCAGGAGTGTGCAGGTGGAGGCAGGGAGACTGGGGAGTTTTACAACTGAGTGAGTTCTGAAAGGAAGGGCAATTAGCACGATAAGAAACGCCCACTTGCCTTGCAGGATTTGCCTCTTGATAGTTCACCTCCTCTGTGCCATGCAGAGTAGAGATTACACACCCAAAAACTCACCTCCTCCCTTAAGGGGCACAAACCTGGCCTCGGCAGGGCACCCTAGCACCTCCACAAACAGGCAAATGTTTTGTGTCATTAATCATTAATAGATCAGTCTCTCACAAGTCACTGTATCTGCAACTTGCTCTGTAAATTCCACAACTCCCCACTTCCATCCTGATAACTTCCACATTATCTGAAAGACTGAAAGGGGACAGTCCATACAAAATGTTGAACACAATAGTAACCTTAATAGTTTTATGGTGCTGGAATTTACTAGACATAAGCAAAATTATGTGAGTGTTCTGCTATCCACTGTACATTCAGCAGAGTGGGTCTCATTCTTGCCTTTCTTGGTATGCTCTCTACAGTTATCAGAATTTTAAAAAATAATATTCTACTTAAGCTATTATTGTACCTTTAAAATCACAAATAAATGAGATAATTAACTTGACTGCCATGTCTACAACTTTTTTATTCAGTTTATTCAAGATAGCTTCTTTTTAATTAGTTCTTGGCAGACACTGCAACTTTGATAGTAATTCTAAGCCATATTCCCATGAAGAGTTTCAATAAGATTCTATATCTTAAAGCTGCAGTATAAAACTTGCAGAAAAATCCATTGTCTTGGTTCTGCAAAACTATCTCTGATGGCTAATCCACCAAAAACAAGGATCATGCCTATGTGCAGAATTATACAGGATCACAGTTGTAATTGAAGGTACTAATTTCAGGCATTGAGATTCTTTGTTACATTATTACTTCAGTTTTAACCACAACCCAAAGCAGAAAATACAAAGCGCAACACTCAGTGTGCATAGTTTCTTTTGATTTTATTGTTGGTTTTATGTAGTTTCATTTGTTTGCTTGTTTTACTTTGGTTTGGGTTAGTTTGGGTAGTTTGGTTGGTTTTTTGGTTTGGTTTTTGTTTGTTTGTTTGTTCTGTTTTGTTTTGTTTTTGTTTGTTTGTTTGGGTTTTGTGGTTTTTTTTTGTTGTTGTTGTTGTTGTTAGTTTTGGTTTTGGTTTGGATGTTTTTTGTAGGAAGCACATATACTACAAGCATCTTACCCTGGAAATTTTTCTGCTCTCCAGCAGGCAGAAGATCAAATCAGTTTTAGTATAAATGCTGACTCTGGCTTGTCAGAAGCATAGATCTGTATTTTTAACAGTATTTCTTTTGCACATACACACTATAACAAAACAGGAGCCAACTAGTAATGGATGTCAAGAGAAAGCATAGAAGATTTCTATACTGTAACCCAGCTGTGACATAGACTGCTTAGATGGGAATTTGCAAGATCTGAAATAGAATGGCAAGCTGCACAGAGCAGAATAAAACACCACCCACTATGAATTACTGTGTTCTTTAGGCAGTGATGAAAGATCACTGTTACAGCTGGGATTTGATTATGACTTGGCTTAAACTAGTTTCTGTACTGAATTAGAGGACTTCACAAAGGCTTTCTCATTGTGCAGACAATCCCTATATTACTGGGCAAACCCACAAGGGTATGAAATACTGAGAAGGTTGATTCATTTTGCTCATGTTTCAGCTTCTACTAGTGGTATCTCCTGCCTCTTCAAGCAGAAAAAGATTAAGTCAAAAATTCACAGTTTCATTAATTTAAACTTTATTTCCCAGGAAGCCAAGAAAATATGATAGCAAATAGAGACTTTCACCTATGTGGTTGTACTTAGTGTAAAAAACGTCTAAGGAGCAGGCTTGAGTTACACCTGGATAAAAACATTCTTTTCAGGAGTATGTGCACATGCAATTTTTGCAGTTTTCTGCCATACATAAAAGCTTTCTTGTATGCCCCAAGTCATATGTTAATGAAAGTACACTAATTTGCTAGCAAACATCAATGAAAATATCTAATAGTCATTTTGTACTTCTGCTGCAATCAAAATGGACTCTCATTGGTCCTTTTTCTACTCATGTGATTTAATTGCCTTTTCACAACAGAACCCATCATACAAAGAGCTATTGTTAGATTTAGCGTGGATCTTAGCAGAGAATGTTTATATCAATGAAACTTGCTAAGTTTCATCAGTTTGTTTCAGTGTTTTCATTCTATTTGTATGACCCAATTTTAGCTATTGATGATAACATGCTTTGATTTAAACTCATTTTGATGTCAAGTCAGTTTGATTCAAAAATCCTGTTGTATTTAACTCATTTCAGTTTTCCTGATGTGATGTTCTTGTACATCAGTAAGTAAAGTTTATCTTTACATTTTTCTGAACTAGCAGAGAACAATTACCTATAAAATTACCAAACATTATAAAATTTTTATCTAGCCATTTTCTTCTCACTGAGGAATAATCAGTTTCAACTATCCCTTGAAATTTCCAAACTGTTTTAACCTCATTCTTGACTTACCAAACATATTCCTTAGTTCTCACTTTCATTTTAATACATTTTAACACTATCTCCTGACAAGATGCCATATTATTTAGACACCAATTTCTTAACAAACAGAAGGAGAACATGCAAACATTATGTGCCAAGAATGTACATTAGTGTCCTGAAAACTGCCAAGTTTCATAGATGATGATTTGTCTTCCTGATTATTTTGACAAGACTATCCATTGCAATAACCTTACCACTATTTTTTTCACTTTTTAGATATTCTTAAAACTCACACCTAATATTTTCAAATAAATTTCAAATTCTGTTCTGTCTTCTACTGGCAGAAATACTGAAGCCTAGGGCTCTGGGATTGGCAGTGAATTAGATAAAGAGAGTTTTAGTGCTGCAAGTTTTAGCTGTTACCTTTTGTCTGAAAATTATCAAAACAACTTCTCCAGAAGAAAATGTTCTGCATAAAAAATCCTGTCAGACACAGTCAATAATAATTCTTCATTTATTTCTAATGTATATAACATATTCAACATTTTAATTTAATATAAAATGTAACTCAAGGTAATATGAAAAATATGGAACATTTAGAAGATATAAAAGCCTTCTAAAATTAATATGTTCTAGGAAAACTGATAATGCAATTTAATGATTTTAAATCAGAACCAGTGTGGGGTTTTCTACATCACAAACTTATTAATCTTATTTTCTGAGCAGTTCAGAGTTTCATATCTGGTTTTGGATAAGATAGTCTACCCTTTAGATCAAATATTTGATATCCATTACTGTTGTTGAGGTTTAAAAATAGCTGGAAATTAAGCTACAAGCTGCTGCTTCCCTTTCTCCACCCTTGTCCCATGAGAAAGGAACAAAGAAACAGAGATTATGGGCTGAGATAACAATTTACTTTGAAAAGCAGAAATAAGATGAGGAAAACAAACAGTAACAGCAACAATACTAATAGCAACAGTGTATAAGAGAAGGTGATTACATGCAAAAAGCATGAAGCCTACATTATAAGGAATATTTTTCAATATTCTAATCATTCTTGGTGACCTTTGATACATAAAGTCCCAGTTGGTCCACTAGTCCCCATCAATATGGTCTACTTTTCTTGCACTAAGAGTACATGTGTATTTTTACTCATATTGTTTGTAGCTTTTAATCAATAAAGATGATTTGTAACTGTTAAGAATGTAGAATAACATTCACAGAATGTTCTGAGTTGGAAGGGACCCAGGAGGACCATCAAGTCCAACCCTTAAGTGAGTGGCCCATACAGGGATCAAAGCTGCAACCTTGGCTTTATTAGCACCATGCTTTAGTCAGCTGAGTTGGTTTCATAGTCTTGTTGAAGTTGGTTTAATCATGTATTTTTTGCTTCATATTCATTTCATTTTTTGATGGTGATTTCTTCAGGCTTAAATAATGACATTAAGGTACAGATTTGAACTGGTTTAACTTTTGAGTCTTGTACTACAATTTCTTGGGTCTTGAAATGTAGTTGCAAACTTGGTCCTAGGTAAATATGCTAATTTTTCTACCATCAAAGCTGAAATTATTCTCAAGGCATAACACTTGTTATAAGACAAAATCTTTATTCAAGGCTCAGTGCCCAGGATAATGTTTGCTTCTAGACTTTCCTGTGTAATGCATTAGTTGTGCCAGTACTCTGTCTTCGAAGATTTAAATTGATGTGGTAACATGCAATGCATTCAGATTGTATGATTGCCACTTAAATATTTTTCAATGTCAATTTTGAATCAATGTAGTAGTATTTAATTTACTATTTTAAATATGAAATTCTTTAATTAAACTCATCTGCATGAATATTAGTATATTTTTAAAGCAGAAATTGAGATTATATTACCCTGTGTTTTAAATAATACAGGCTTATAATATACTGTATGAAAATATATTTAGATAATTTTTATTTAAAGTATATGAAATCCTTTTGCTTATTAGGAATGCTGCAAAAGCATTTTCTTCCAGGATTCAAGCTCAGAAGGTGCAGCACCTGAAAAACAGTCCTGTGACCTGCTTCAAAAGACTCCAAAGCTTCTCGCTGGAATGAGTAGTTAAATTCACCTTCCACCTTAGTTAATTATGAAACATTAATGCAGCAAAGCACTGAGAAATCATTTAATCTAAAGAAGGATATTGGTACAGATACTCCAATTCCTCTGTGTCCTCCATCAATACAGGGTAACACAGTACATTCAGGATTCCACTATCCTTAGCATAACTCCACTAGAATTAGTGGATTTCTGGCAGTAGAGTAGCATCCTATGGTAAGTCTGTGCAACTGGGGAATTAGTTACAGTTATTGATCATTTGCTTGTGCTGCTGTTTCGGCTGATAATCATTAGTTATATGAGTGGTCCAAATACAGTTTTGTGCTGTCAACTCTGACTCTCTTATTTGATAGATTGTCTTTGATCTGTAGGCTTTAAGATATGGCTGTGTATTGACCACTTACCATCCAGACTAAAAAACTTGTAGCATTATTTGATATGTCTGTCAAGTGAATTGATTTATTTTTATTGCTTTTCTTCCTAAGTTGCCAGCTTCTCTGTGAACACACCAAGTAAATTTTTACCTAGTTCCTTTAAATATTTTTGACAACATGATTTTGCTTTTTTCTGAAATTTCCCACAATGTAACAATTGGTTTAATGGATTTCTAGCGTAGGAGGAACTGAGTTCCCCTAAACCTCAGTACCATAGAACAGATATATGGAGATAGGGACCCTGAAAAAAAATCTAGAAATCACAGCTGAGATTAAAGTGGACTAAACCACAAGATGGTTTCTGGAATTATGACTTTTTCTAGAAAGAAAAAAAAAAAAATCATAAATTATTGTGCAAACCTTTAATAGGCGGTCAACCAATAGGAAACAACTAGTTTATTTTGGGTATACATAGCATATAGTGACATCCAGAGGTAAACAAGGAAATTCAGTTTTTCAGAATCCTGGAAATTCTCTGAATTATGGAATATGAAATAGTAATGGTGAAACATTAAAATAAAAAAAGCATTATAAAATAATTTATCCAAGGGTGAAATTAGGACAGGTACTTTTTCCCCTATCAGTGCAGGGCCGTTCCTTAAAAGCCTTTCATAACAATTCTGCTGTAATCAGGAAATGTAATGGTTGTTACTTTGACAGAAACCATTGCCACTTAAGTTTAAGACATAAAAAGCTATGGCAGAGGTTTCAAACACATTTTACTTACACTTAAGGAGAACCCCTCCTCATAATATTAGCAGTAAAAGTCATTAAGGACTTACCATTGAATCAGATTCTTTCAGTGAGGGCAACAGTTCACTTGCCTATTGGAAGTTAATCATGTTATTCTTGAGAATTTTTTTTACCTAAAATCTATACCAGAATGACTGGAATTCTTTATATAATACATGTCCCACTATCGACAAGTTATATCCCCAAAAGAAAGCAAAAGTAAGACCATTCACTTTAAACACATTTTTTTAAAGTGTATGGCAAGTGAAAACATAAAATATTTCAGTGAAACTGCAGAAAGTTTATAATTCTGCATCTCTAAGCTTGGATCATATTTCACACATATTTCTTACAAGCCCAGTTTTCAGTGTGCGTAACTGCTGATTCTGTTTCAATTCAACTGACTCTTGTAGCTTGAATATAGAAAAGTGTGTGATTTGGATAGAAAATATCAACATTTTTCCTCTCCAGTTCTTCAAGGAAACAAACAGATAAACACAAGCAGCAGAAATTAGTCAAGCAAGTGATCTATTAAGCTAATGGATATAGAATGGGGAGCTCATGTGCTGCAGTTTAAATCTCTGGGGTAAAGCTCTTTGCAGCTCTAATTTACCAATTTGTTAAATTTCAAACACAACTAAGAAACATTACAGCCAATTAGTTCCAGTGAGACTATAAGACTGTATATTTAAACACCCCACTTGTACTGCTGTCCTGATAAACTGAAATATCTCTCATTTCTTTCCAGACTGTTCCACTATAGCAGCTGTTCTTAAAAATCTCATTTGGGACAAAAGTTGAAAGTCCTTGAAAATTAAATTAAAATTCATTCAATTAGGTTAAAGAAATATCTAAACCAACTATTAGTAAGAATAATTTTATTTAGTTTATTTCTGTCAAATTGGAACTTTAAAGGGACTTCAAACTACTAAAACTGCTTCCATTTGAACTTAAATGACAACTCTCATTTAACTCTGCATTTATTTATTTATTTATTTATTTATTTTATGTTCATGCATACAGAAATATGAGTTTCATATGAATCTGGAAAAAATAATTCAAAAAATAGACAATACAGAGTTGTTTAAAGACCAGCAATGGTAAAGTTACAAAGTTCATTGTCACTGACCATCGAGTGAGGATGTTAGTCATAACTGGGGAATGAGATGCTGGAAAAAAGCAGTGCAGCAGAAAGGGATGTGGGGGTCCTAGAAAATAGGAAATTGAATATGAGCCAGCAGTGCCCTGGCAGCCAGGGGGACCAACCCTGTCCTGGGGGGCATCAGGCACAGCATCGCCAGCCGGGCAAGGGAGGGGATTGTCCTGCTCTGCTCTGCTCTGCTCTGCTCTGCTCTGCTCTGCTCTGCACTGGGGCAGCCTCGCCTCGATTGCTGGGGGCAGTTGTGGGCATCACAATATAAGGAAGATATTAAACTACTAGAAAGAATCCAGAGGAAAAGATGGTGCAGGGTCTTGAGGGGAAGCTGTATGCGGAGCGGCTGAGGGCACTTGGTCTGTTGAGCCTGGAGGAGACTGAGGGGAGACCTCACTGCAGTTACAGCTTCCTCGTGAGGGAAAAGGAGGGGCAGACACCGGTCTCTTCTCTGTGGCCTGAAGTTGTGTCGGGGGAAGTTTAGGTCAGATATTATAATAAGGTTCCTCACCCCGAGGGTGGTTGGGCACTGGAACAGCTCCCCAGGTAAGTGGTCACAGGACCAAAGCCTGACAGAGTCCAAGAAGCATCTGGACAGCACTCCCAGATACATGGTGTGAGTCTTGGGGATGGTGCTGTACAGGACCAGGAGTTGGGCTCAATGATCCTTGTGGGTCCCTTCCAACTCAGCTGAGTCTGTGATTCTGTGCCTCTGTGATTCTATGACATTGTGACTGTGTGATTCTGTGACTCTGTGATTCTGTGACATTGTGATTGTGTGATTCTGTGACTCTGTGATTCTGTGATTCTATGACATTGTGATTCTGTGACTCTGTGACTCTGTGATTCTATGACATTGTGATTCTGTGATTCTGTGCCTCTGTGATTCTGTGACATTGTGATTCTGTGATTCTGTGGTTCTCCACACCTCACAGTGCAGCAGAGCCCAACAGCTGCTTGGGCCAGGGAGCCGGAGGCCTCAGGGGCTCCCTGGGGGTGGCAAGGCAGGGTGTTACCAGCCAGTCCATCCCACTGCTCCAGCCGGGGAGCAGGGCAGCCAGAGCAGCAAGTAGGGACATCCCTGGGGATGGGATTGGGGGAGACCGTGCTGGTGTGTTGGCCTGCTGGGGGGGTCAGGATCAGGCCTACAGGGCGAAACCAGAGTCAGGCACAGCTCAAGATAGAAAGGAGCCTGGGCCTGGAGCACGGACCATGGCTGGCCACAGAGCAGGCTGCAACTTGGAGGGCCTGCTACTCCAGCAGAGCTGAGCTCTGCTGCCTCAGCCAAAGTCAGACTCCGTGGGCTCCATTGTCAGGTCAGTGTTAAGCTTTAGCATGGATCAGCTGCAGTTATTTCTTTTCTACAGACAGTAGCTTGATCTGAAGCATTGTGTACTGCAAGTGATACACGGGCTGTTACCATAGTCTGTAAACCCTTTCTGACCTGGAAAGCTTATTCACCTTAAATATAAAAAGACCTTAACTAATTTTTTATCTCCAGATGACATGTTTATTATCATGATACAAATTTCCAATATTCAATTTTTTAATCTTGAGAAATTTTGTTCTCAGTTTATTTCAAAATTTACAAAATTATCTTTGATTCCTTTGATCTTCTCCAACTATGCATGAAGGCAGTGCTTTGCTCCAAATCAAAGAACAAAGCAAGCAGTAGCATCTGCTTCTGTAACCGCTGATTCCTACCTGCAGAAGAGTGGAAAGAGTTTCCTCTGACAGAGCTTGTTTGCATCCCAGCCTCAGATAGACTGGGGACTATGCCTGCCTGATGCAATTACACGCCAGCTGACAGTAGTTACATGCATATCTTGTAACTGAAAAAAGGAGCATATGAGAGAGTTATTTTTATCTCTTCTCATATTTTATCCCTCTTTTCTTATTTATTCATTTAAATGAGAAATTTTACTTGATGGTCAAAATCCCTGTGGGTTAGGCAACTGGTTAATGGTGGAAAAATAATGAATGGAGGTAAGTTGCCATTTAAGAGGAAAGGGTTGTGATGATAGGGGTTGGTCTGCTGGAAAGCAGCTCTGCAGAGGAGTACCAAGGGGTCCTGGAGTCGGACTAGATGATCTCCAGAGGTCCTCTTCCACCCCAACCATTCTGTGATTCTGTGGTAAAGAGAAGTGAAATACTCTCTGAAATTTGTACCAGTTGTTGTTTTCCATGCAATCTTGAGGTTGTCAAATTTTGAGGAAAAAAAAGTCCTCTGAGAAATATGCCTTAGCAGAAAAAAGTCACTAAATGTTTAAGTTATTCAAGAGAAGCAATGGTAACAAACCTTTCTGGAACATTTTCAAGTTAATAAAAGGAGAGGGATTGTTTCAGGTGTAACTAGCAAAAGAGTGAATCATGCAGGACAAATGATTACATAGTTGAAAGAGATCATAAGAGGCACTAAGAAGAATTCTGTAAAACACAGCATAGCTTAAGTGATCCAAGCAGTTTGATGGGTTTTTTTACATTTGAAAATCTATTCAAATACTACTGAGAAGGTGTGGGTTTGGTTTTGGTTTTGGTTGGTTGGTTGGGATGTTTTTGTGAACTTGGCACGTTTAGGAGAGCCTTTAAAAAATCTATTTGTAAAATTGCTGAAAATATCCTCAGTCTTGTTTGTTTTTCAGTTTTTTCATCCTTCTAACCTGGATGTTCAGCATGATAAATGGTTAGATTAACAAAGTGTGCATGAATGAGTAACTGACAAAATGTTACAGTAATTAGATGCTTGGTAATACGCATGGAATTTTTCGTTTGAATTTTATTGGCCTTTATTATGGACATTAAATGTGTGCTCAAAGAGGAAATAAATGCTATGAGTTTATGTGCAGGCATAATGTAAAGTAACCATTACAAAAATCCATAGCTACAAACAAAGAATTATAGAAAACCATTAACGAAAAACAGTGTTCTGTAATGGAGTTGTAGCTTACACATAAATTGAACTTAATGGTTGTCACATTGTCCTGGTGTTCCTTTATCTCCATGACAGATGTATTGGGAATTCTCCTTTTCAGTCTTCTTTTTTCCATACAAAGAAAATCTTGTTCTTAAAGCTTTTATGTCTAGGTCACTTTTATAAAATTTTGATAATTGCTATTGCTGTGTTTTGCTTTCCATCTAGTTTGTCTTAATGCTTCCTGTAGTGTGCGGGTCAAAACTAAACACCTTATTCCCACTGTTACAATAGGACCACATGCCAGGACTCAACAATGAATCCTGTTGTAACACGTCACACTGTATGTTACGTGACAGTGGTGTTAAAAGTATCCCAGAATTACATATTTCCTTTCTACAAGAGCATCACCAGTTTGTTTAAAAAAAAAATAAAATCTTTCCATTTGAATGTTAGTGAAATATTCCTTATATATAAATATTCCTTATTTTATATTTGTAGTTGTGATGTTTGCAAGCAAAGTGTAACTGTTTTGTTCTTATTGCATTTCATAGTCTCTACTTGAGACTGTTTCTCTGATTTCTGAAGATCATTCTGTCCTCTCAACTGTTTTGAAAATCTCATGTTTTCTGTCACCCATCTACTTTGTACTTCTATTCTCAATGCCATCAGTGAAGTCTTTCTTGAAAATACCAAATAATGCTAGTTCAGATTTCTGTGATCTATGGCATTTATAATGAAATTTGGCAACACTGTAATAACTACAGGTCTTTGTAGAGGTTTGAGGGGGTTTTTTGGGTTTTTGTCTTGTTTTGCTTAAATATGGCTAAATTAAAATATAACACTAATTTAAAAAGAGCACGGATTTAACTTATGCATGTTATTACTCTACAGAGAATTTAATTCTGTAAGGAAAATGCTCTGCTTACACACACCAGGAAATGTCTTAGCTGTATATTAACGCTAGTGTCTCAGAATGATCCCTTGGCAATAATGGATTATGCAGTAGTAAAAAGGAAGCATTTCTCACATACTATAAGAATTAGATATTCCATATAATGTGCTAAAAAGATTTATCTTGAATTTATGATTCCAGAACTCATCATAATGCTACAGCTTATGAATCTGAACTGAGAAAAGAGAGCAACTGGTAATGGAATACATTCAGAACATGATAGGTAGAAAATTAACCTTATTCGACTATTAAGTTTGTCATAATCAATACCTTTCACAAATACCATAAAATGTCCCTGATTTTCAATCTACATTTCCTTAAAATTAACATCTAGAATAAATTGCTTTTTTATTAGTACTATTGTGGGGCACCTTCTCCTTGGAATTGCTATTAAGGTCATATAAAATAAAAATATATCTTTAAAGTACAAAATTATTTTGATAAGGAATGCAAAAGCCCAAAGATAATGGTTTCAGATAAGACAGCATTTAAAATATATTTGACATACCAGAAAATTGTCTGGATAGTTCAACTGCAAGTGCTGGGGAAGTATTTCATACTGCAAATTCATGACCTTTTTCTTGTTGAAACAGAATTAATGACAATCCCATAGATCAGATACACATTGTTAATTTCACAAAGAGGCTAATAGTTTCTTCATTTATGAAAATAGGTTGCTTTAGTACGCACAGCCTGGGCCTCTTTTTACATCTACAGGTTCTCAGGATCTGTTCTTTTACTCAACTTTAAGCATTTTTTTCAATGAAAGACACGAGAACTACATCAATTAAAGAGTAATTTAAATATATATGCACACAATAGAGAGAGAAAAGGAGAGAAGAATCAACTGTGAGCAGAATGGAGTCTTTTCATCAGTAAAATACAATACGTTATTTCTTATATGATAAAATTCACTTTACCCTGAAAGCCCAAGTAATCATTGTGTGAGATAAAATGTGTGAATGGGATGAAAAGATAAAAATCAGACACTTCTCAAGGTAAGCTAGGGTAGGGGGCTGTAGCAGAACTTCCCTGTGATGACTATAGCAACTAATCCAACAGAGGAATTAGGGCATCGTTCATACTATGGCATTTAGAAGGCTTGTTGCATTTCCCTAGGTTTTATTGCATGGTTTTTAGGCAGATCTACTCATGCCACCTAGGCTGCTTTTCTTCACAATTTAGGCATGAGATAACATAATATATCTCTTCTGCCCTGGGCCCCCTACTACTTCTTTGAGCTGTGGTTACAACACCATTACATTATTACATATTACAAAGGGTTTCTAATTTTGTAAGTTATGTTTCTCTCTACCCACTTATAAAAGTAGCAGTTCAGGTTACACTGGATTTTGAGAGATCTCAAATTATTCTTAAGCAATTGGGAATCACTCTCAAATTATCAAAATTTGATTGTAATCAGACAGATATATATATATAGATATATAGATATAGATAGATATAGATGATATAGATATAGATATGATATCTATAATTCTTACAAGAAGATGACATAGGTAAACATGCTACTTTATAACCCAGATTTTGTCTTCGAATTATGAAAGGAAAGCCTAATTTTCTCATGTCTCAATTTGTCATGGTATTTTTATATAGATGGAAATATCACAGTTATTTAGCCAAATGAATTCTTCATATTTTACCCATTAATTCCTGTTAATTAATGCATATTGTCAATAATCATGGAATTTGGTCCATTAGGATAAATCAGAAAACTGTCTGAAAAGAATTTAATTACCAGATTGATATGGTACATAATAGATGTTTGCGAACAATCAGTTTTGTAACAAATACTGAAATACTCCACTCACCACTCCAGTCCTTATTTTCCCCTTAATGTTCTTTTTCCTTCCTCAAACATGAAACTGTGAAGAAATCAGTAGTACGAAGCTACAAGACATCATCTAGGCAGGGCAGCTCAGTGTTTCATATGTATCTGCTATGAGTATGTGTAATTCTCATAAATACATTTAGAAGTAAAGTTCGATTTCTTTCTCATCATCTCAGGAAACACTCTTGAGAAGTGTTTGAATGTAAGTTACCTGTGATCAAAACCAATTGAAAAGACAATGGAGTTTGAAGGAAGGTAAATGGCTGATTTTTCTTTTGTGTTTTTAGAAAATTTGGTTTTGATTCAGAGTACTTCTTTCTCTATATTTTAGAAGCCATGCATGCCAAAATCCAGGCTTTGACCTGTGTGAATTGTAGTATAAATTGTTGTAGACACAGATTGGCCAATGAGTAACTGTATGTTCATCTCTTTATGCTTACTTGATGTCTTGTCCTTGTACAAATGAAAAATATTTCAAAGTCATAATAACATTTTTTCTAAAGTAAGTTGATATTTAATGAGCAGGTTGGATTGGTTTTCAAGTTTTATTCTCAAAAGAACACAAACTGCTGTGAATTTAGTATGAAGGATTTGATAAATACCTGGCAGGATAGATATGTCAGGAGTAAGAACACAAAGTCAAACAGGAACTGGAATATGAAGTTGTGTATGTTACCTGAGCAGACATTTCTTTATTAAACAACCAAAGACCATACATTAGACAGCATCTCTGCCATGATCTAAAATGTCTTGTTTCTCACCCAAAAGCATCTTGAGAAATACAGATACAATAGACGACATTGGTAGCCCTCTACCAGTTATTATGTGGAGAACCTGCTGCGGGAGGGATGTCCATGACTTTGAGGCAGCAAGGCAGGACTCCAGTAATTTCGGTCTCTTCCCATCTCCAAAATCATTCTGTAGTGGAAGCACCTGAGTCTGTGGAAGGTATTTCCTGCCAAATCCATTGCACTTCCAAAGGCACCTGATATGAAAATGACATGTACAGCTATATATACTGCTATTTCCTACTTATGTGCATCCATACTTATTTCAGCTGTTAGCACTTTGAAATTCTAGCCCATGATTCCTTGTCCTTTGATGTACCACATCCTGTCTTGCCAGACATAAGTTCTATATTAGATCTTATATAGGTTTCTGATTTGTTGGTTTGCCTGTTTGCTTGCAGGTTGGTTTGCTAGCTTTCATGTTGTCAATGGCATTGAAAGGATCTGTAGAATTAGTTGTTTATACAAACTACTTCCAAACATACATGAAATTATTTACTCTCAGTGGTCTATGTTGTGAAAATGCTAATGGAGTTACATTTGATGTAGTGAACTAAAGAGAATTGTTGAAACTTGACCTTAATCATTCAGGACAGTAGCTAATATAGAGAGGAGTAGTTCAGAGGTTTAGTCAAATTCCCTGTGGGAATTCAATACAGGGAATTTTCTCATCTGATAGCCCTCAGTGGAATTCTTTTCATTAACTTTGTAAAGACAGCTATGCAACACCCAAAAGGTATTTGACAGTCTAATTTGGAAGCATAAATGCTGTTATCATGTGACTAATTTCCTTCACCTACTGATTATGTCTGACATAGCACACTTCAAAAAGTCACAATGCATGTAAATAACACGACAAAATAACAGTACTTACAGTATTGTGCTTACTTTGATTAATTATGGTGTAACTTACTGGAAATACATTATAAGCAAATGCAGCAAAAGGACATTGCTGTTGTAATAAAGAGAATCTAAATTGAATCAGCAAACAATATAAATTGGTATTGTTCTTATTACACCAAAAAACACTTGCTTTTAGTTGAACTGTATAAAGAAACTTTACCATTTGCTTGTATTTGTTTTTATTAGCACTGATTAGGATTTTATTCTTTTCTTTCATGAAAGATCAACACCAGATGCATACTGAGAAAAAGAAAAAAATATTAACTATGATGCTTAACATTTTTTTCACTAATTGTGGATAATTGCAGATATTTTTTGGTCCCTGTGATTTTCATTTTTCTTCATTATTCAGGGGACTAACCCCAGGGATCATTAGAATAAAATAGGAGCAATGCCACTAAGCATTCCCAGCATTACATACAGCATATCCACTGATCTGACACACAGAAAAATAAATTTCCATGTATATTATATAACTGAGTAATGACACAATCAATAACTTTTAAGAATTAATTCATTTATGCCATTGCTGAAGCACATGTTCCATATGTATCACACATATTATGTGTGTCACATTATTTCTTATAATACTATAGTTACTTCTTAAATGCTTTTCAACACATTCTACAGTTTTTAGCATACACTCAAGAGGCCCAAGAAAAGGAAGAAATAAGAGAAACAGAGTGGCACGCGAAAGAAAAATTCACATCAGAAAGCTTTCTGTAGGTAAATTTCTATCTGGATATTTAACAATATCAGTTAAACCTGATGCAGTATCTATTTTTCAAAATGTCAGTTGCTGCTGAACAGAAGTGCTTGAAAATGCTCAACGAATAATGTTAAAAATAATTAAGAATAAAGACATAAATTAATTTGTACACATTTTAGTGTGGTTATTAATATCAGCTGTAATGTGAGGGGTTGTTTTGTTTTGTTTTTTAAACCAGATAATTCTTTTTAGATGAGAGAATGAAAGAATGTGCTGTCCTTTAAAGATTGGGTTCTGTTGGTGTTTCTCTACAATGCACTCTTGCTCTGCTATTTAAGGCTGAGAAGGAACCGGCAGTTTGGAAGCCAAAAAAAACCACTTTACAGCAAACATTGTAGGCCTAGTGGCCTACATCTCCCAGAACATAATTTGACAAGACAAAAATATTTTCCTTCTCCTGGCAGAATAGTTCTAAATATTTTATGATTTTAACTAACCTATATTCAGTTGAAAGTAATATTTTTTCTATGGTATGGTATGTACAAAAAAAACTTTGTTGGTAAACATAATCTTTGTTACAAAACTGATCATTTGAAGTACATTGATATATGAGGGAAAAGTTCCAGATGACAAATTCATACAAAGTAAACTTCAGCACTGTAAAAGTGTGTTTAACTTTTCTCAAATTCCCTGCTGATTTTTGAAAAAGGAATAATACTTGATGGTGGCTGGAGTGGAAGATTGTACTGTTTTGTGACAGATTTGATGCTTACAGAAGTAGTTTTTTCTAAAGTTCCAAAAGTTCATCCCACACTAAAATCCAGCTATATCAATAGTTCTAGCAGTATTTATTGCAGCTATCCTTGTATTGTTACATAAGTTCTTTAATACAACAGTACAAGGACTCTCAGGTATTCCCAGTGAACAACCATCTTCTGAGACTATTATTGGTGTCTGAAAAAGCATTAGATCTGTTCCAGCATTTTACTTTAAAGAGTAATAGACATTTCTTACTCAAGAAATAAAACAATTTTTTCAGAATTCATTTTTCTACTTCCATATTTTTTATCCTTACATTTTAATCAATCAATTAGATCTGAAAGCACAGCTATTCAAAGAAAGTTATCACATTACTGACTTGGGGATATGGTTTAGGGATAATTATGGTCATATTGGCTTGACAGTTAGGCTAGATCACCTTGAAGGTCCTTCCAGCATGGATGATTCGGTGATTGTGGGAATAAAGTACATTCAAAATTTCCAATATCAATAAAACATAAATCCCTGTCAGCATGATAAGAGGAAAAATCCTTCTTTTAAGTACAAATCTGGAGATCAGCTTAACTGTGTGTACACTAACACTGTTGCAATACAGTAACAGGATATTCTGGCATATTTTAATATGATTTGTACATCAGCTCTCTCCTTTCTATACACTATGTCTATGTGTCAGCTGACCTCAGAAACACCTAAGACAGCAGTGGCCCTAGCTTCTGACACTGAAGTTTATGACCCTAAAATTCCACTCCCATATATACTTTCTGGTGTTTAGAATCTAATTTGCCCTGAAGACAATCAGAAGTCATAAAAAAGGCATTTTTCTTCCTGTCTTCTACTAACAGGGTCAGATCTGATAAAAATGCTCTGAGAATATTTCAATTTAGGGCTTCTGAAATATAGCACCTTCTTTAAATATATTGTGATTCCTGTTTCTTCCCAGTATTTTAGCTTCAGAAGATTTCTGTAGAGTTTAAAAGACGCCATTTCAGTCACTGTGTCTAAGAGTTTCAAAAAAATATGTCCAGTTATTCAATATGTCCAACTATAAACGCTGAGATGAAATAAATTCAGAGCAAGGACAACTCAAATTTACAGCTTAGTGTATTCCTTTGGGATATGCAGGTTCAGTCTTTTCACAGAGCATACAGGATTCAAGTCCTGAAGAGGAATTAAGAATTTAAGCAATGGTCTGTCTTTGGGGGAGTGTTATGTACTTTTTAGTGGGCCCCTGTTCATTTTGTCACAGCTTTAAGTACCTAATTTCTACAAGCAGATCAGTCTCGATAAGTGCTTAATCTAGATGCTGATTAGCAAGTTTGAAGCACCATGACATTAAGATAGAACTATCATAAATGCAGGGGACTTTTGACATTAATCTTGGGGGAATAGACAAAAAGTTGGTGTATAGTTTTTTTCTTGGAGGGATTGCAAGGCATTTTTACCCAGAGGCAAAAATCAGTTAAAAAAAACCCAAACAACCAATGAAACTGTGATTTAGAAAGGCATTAATGAGATTTTCTTATAGTGGGTTGTTTTTATCAGGTAAGATATTGAAATCTTTTACTAATAAAATTTAAGTGAAGGACATTTTAGCACAGCTTAGAGGATATTCTCCTAAAATAAGCAGCACAGACTCCTTTTTGGTTGATATAAATTGGACATTGATGAAATTGCTCATTATTTATACTGTTGCCTTTTTATTCCATGTCAGCTTCTTAGGTTTTATGAATCACATGGTGCTTTTATTTGTTTTCTCAGGAAGCCTTAAATCCCCAACACACAGAGATTTCATATGCAGGACCTCTTTCCCATTAGCTTTTGGTCCTTTAAATAACTGTTAGATGTTCAAACAGTCGCACAAAAGAAGCAACAGAGCTGTTTCAGATTAGTATCTGCAATTGGATTTGTATTTTATATCGAATTTTCGAGGCTTCTACCTATCTGATTGTCTTATATTCACTGAAAACCTTTCACTCTGCTAAAAGCAGAGGAGGGAAGAGGCAGAAAAGTATCTATTACTGCCTTGTATAATACCTCAAAATTGCTTGCTGAATTAGTAAGATTGGTTCAAAATCAGATTTCAGAGATTGAGGTTATGTCTCATCTCTCTGACACACCCTATTCATACAGCATTTATGCAACACTTACAAGGTTACTATCATTGAACATTTGAACAAAATCCCATCTTGTCCTGACAGATTTCTGTTCAACAGATAATAGATGGCAATGTGCCCTCCTAGCCATACAGTTTTGTAAGTTTAATTACTTTCTGCCTTGAGTCATCTTGCACATTCAGTACTACTACATTTATTCTGAGAACTGATTTGCTATTCCTTTTATTTGTACCTAGAATTTGGTCTGTGAAACAAGCCCAGCTTCTTGTATCCTGTGCCAGCTTCAGAGGTTATGAATACATTTCTCTTCATGTCCATTCCAGAGTACACCCAAAATTCTCACAGAAATTGGAATGGTGGGGTTTGCCCCATTCCAGAAAGGAAGGGAAATTATTTTCTTACTTCTGGATTGTTTCATAAAATGCATAAAACTCATATCTCATAAAACTATCTTCTGTAAAAGATATGACCCTGCAATCATGTGTAGCTTTGAAAGCATTTGTGGTGAGTCCACGTTCTTTTGGTATGCACTGGTCTTTCTTCCAATAACTATTTTTGCCAAAAAAGTATTTATATCTGCATTTTCAGGAAAGTGAAATAATGAGCCAAACAGACTAAAGCAGTTCTGGGTCTGAACAGGAGAAGGGTTGTAAAAAGCAACAGCTCTTTGAAATGAAAGACTGAAGTTCCTGATGTGTCTGTATAGTAGATAAAAGGATGATGAGGGACGCTAAATCTTTACTTCAGATTCAGATTACTCAGTTATCACTGCAGATATATAGAATCCCTTCAGTTACCTAATTATTCCATTGAGGTACTGTTGGAGGTTGAGGGGTGTGGAATTTTTCCCCATCCTGGGCACTAGGTTACTCATGGCTGGTACTTAAGGACTATTAACTCCTTTTGTAAGAGACAAAGAGCTAGCTGGGCATGGGGAGGAGAGAGCAGATGGGGCCATCAGAGAAGGCACTGGACCACTGGCTACAGGGGAGGCAGCAGGGGGGAACTACAGGCACCTTGCTACAGCAGCAGAAAGGTTTTTCGGATGTGTGCTGTTTTCTTCTCCTTGATGAGTGAGCTTTCATCTGGGAAGGGGACGTCTCCTGGAGGGCACATCCTCCTGGCTGTGCCGGCAGTTTTCTGCCCAAGGGGGCCGGCAGTCGCCGCCCCGCGCTCTCCCTGTGGGAGCACNTTTGTTTGTTTGTTATTGCCACTGTTGTTGTTGATTGTCTGCCTTGCTATAGATACTAGTAAAAAAGTGTTATTCCTTTTCCCTGTATCTTTACCTGGAAGCCCTTGATTACAAAGTTATAATAATTCAGAGGGAAGGGGTTTCAAATTTGTGGGTTCTAAGGGAGGTTCCCACCTTCCTTAGCAGACACCTGTCTTCAAACTAAGACAGGTACCCTTCTGCAAAGAGCAAGTTTGCTACTGTGCAGAGCAACACGAGTCTTTACTTTTAATGATTAAAGATAACTTCAGGCTCTAAGTAATACGGTGTTCCATTTCTGTATGGTAAGCTAGCTTCTAAAAAATTCTTGGGTCTGTTTTGTGGATTAAATATTAATTTTGAAACTGCTGAAGTGGAGGCTTAACTCATTTAGCTACACATTTTTTAAGATACTCTAGGGTAAACAAGGTATCTGCATGAGATGACATATATTACAATGCCTGTAGGAAACTTACACACTTCTAAGGTTGAATCTGGGGATCAGAGAGTTTTTATGTTTTCAAACAGTATTAGACATCTATATATGACCAACTGACTCAAGTCCTTAGTGTTAAATAATATTTTAATGCTCTTTTATCCTATGCAAAACAGTTGGTTACAAATCCTGTTATTCTAAAGGACTAATTTAGAATGTCTTTCCTTAGTAGTTGTTCATTATGAACATCTGTTATTTTACTTCTAACATTAATGAACTATTCAATGAATAATGATTTATGAGATATATATATATATAGTCTTATTAAAATCATATAACTTCACATTGAGTGAATATAGAAATGTTTCTGACTGTTAAATTGGTTGAAATAAACTGAATGTGCTTTAAATAATTACACTACGCACTTCTGATGAAGAAAAATAAGATGGCACTTCCTTTCTCACTTCTTTTCCTTTCATTTTATATTTGGGGCTTTTATGTGGACTTCTTCCTTGATTGCAAGGAGAGAAGAGTTCTCCACCAGACTCTCCAGAGACCTCTGTCCAGCTCAAACAATGGCACTGACACTAACATGGAACACTCCCTGTTGCAGAAAGTATTTTCAGACAAGCCTAACCATACAGGAGTTTCAGAAGTGTTTTGTCAGGATCCAATGATTCAAGTTATAATTAAACTTATTGCTGTCATTCACTAAAGTGGTTTATGTTGAATATAACAAAGGAAATTCAGTGCTTTGAAGGGCTATGTAGCATATAGAGTTTCTTGTCACTACGAATAAATGTTTTTACCATTATTTGATCAATTGAAATCCTGTAGATATCTTTAGTGTGGAGTATGAAATACCCTCGAAAAGAAAGGTCCTCTGTTTCCAGTGAACCTGCATACGGAATTCAGCACCACAGGCTCAGAAGGAAAAAAGCAGAGATGTCTCTGCATAGTATAAGCCTGAGTAAATACCACCTTTCCAAAACGATGACAAGTGCTTAACTGTAATTACATACATTTCTAATGCATTTTTTTATCTGCTGAAAACCCTGGTGCAAGGTTTTTACTTTTTTACTTATTGTAAATCTTGGGCTGAACTTTCCTCCTTTCTACAGTGTGATAACTTCAAATTTATCCTCAGTGCCTTGCTGATATCAACTCTGACCTAACTGCATCCTGCTGAATTGCATGAGGCCCTGCAAAGTAGCTTTTATGTTTTAAGGTACAACTACCATAATCTTCTAAACTATCTGATAAAATTTTAATCTTTCTGCCCTCCTTTTTAGAAGTCAGCCAAGGAAAGATGCCTTGACAGCATCTTATTTTATTTACTTCTCACAAATCCCTATGTCTGCCATGTTTAATGGTTTATCTACTTCCTCCAGTTTTCCTCCCCCCCCGCCTCACTTCAATCTTTCCTTTCCATTCAGCTTACTGCGGTTGAAGTGCAGCTTTGCCTCATTCTAATTATTGTGCAGAGTATATTCCTTTATCTAAACACTCTTTGTTTCCTAAAATGCTCCTGTACTGTATCATTAGATTCTCTCAATGTCATCACTACTTGTGCTTTTCCTGTCTTGATTATTTGATCACTGATGACAGAAAGGATGAGCTGCAGTTTATTAGATTTATTCTGTGGGGCATGTTGTTGCTAGGTGATACCCCTTAGCCACTGCTATAAATACTTAATAATCTTAAGATTAAATTTCCTTGTTACTTTACATTTAAACAGTGTAAGGTACCTGAACGTTGATGATTTAAAGTGCATTAGAAAACTATTTGGATTAAGGGAGAATTCTGATTGGCTGGTAGATTATTGCTAAGGGATGGATTAATCTGTATGAAGCACACGGTTCTGCACCGCTGTTCAGTATTTCAAACTGCAAAACTCATCTTGTTCCAACAGTTTGACATACCTTTTTTTCAGACTAGAATTGTTAGGAGAGAAAAATCACAACTAAGCAAGCTATTTAGTAATCATGAGGTAACATTCAAGAAGGATTGAAAGTATGAAGGCTGTGCTGAGTTGTATGATTGTCCTATGTTAATCACATTCCTTATCTCACCTTGCTGCTTAATATTTATCCAACTAAAATTAATTTTATGGCACTATTTAACTAGTGCATGATCTTCCAAAAGTGCCCATGTGAAATACAGTACCATGAGTATACTGTGGTGGTTCTTATAAGAGTGTCTGTATAAAGTCATAGTCACTTTAGTCTCTGAATATTTTTGTAATTGTCAAGACAGTCATCTGGTTTCAAACAAGATTTTAACCAGAAACTGGAATCAGAATGGAAAATTTGCATGTGCTTATCTAAGCTAAATAAAAATAGAGTGCCTAATGACTTTTTCTATCCCTTCAATACTTGTAGAGTTTGACTCTAAACTTCAGCCATTCAATGTGAAGGCCATATACATTTTTTAACACCAATCAATCTTAGCTCATTTCAACTTCTGTAATCAACAGTTTTATCCGTTGATTCCTTGTGGCTGATTTCATTAAAACCTAACATTATAGTAGCATTTCATAGGATTTTTGTCCTTTGTATTAGTTGTTTGATTTTCCTTCTCATTTGTCATCATCAGGAACTCTTTGGTTGTTTCTTTCCTGAACTTGTTTGTTGTTTGCTCTTTGTCACTTCTTTCCTGCTCTTCAGGGCAGAAAATACAGCTTGTGAATCACATGGATAGCAGAGTATTAATATGTAATTGTATGCAAATAATGTTTCTACCATCAGGAAGAAATTGATATTTTAAAGGCAAAAAGAGGCTAGAAGACTAAAATTTGCAGAAATTTGTCTTGCACGTTTTCCAGTACATCTTCCACTAACAAAGGTTGCAGTAGTGCCTAAAATTGGCAGATTAATTGATTATCTTAATTGATTGAATTAACTGATAAAATCTTCAATTTCCTATTCATACTTTCATAACTAGAGGCTTACTTATGAAACAACTGTTTCCAAAGTAATCAGTCACAGGCTGGGACCGTTACTTATAGATCCATAATGAAAAACATTTATCTATTTTTGTTTTAATTGGAGCAGTTTAATTTAAACTATCTTTTCTGTTATTTCACAGAAGTGCCATGGTCAAGAGAATGAGATTCAGATTTACTCAGAAACCAGAATTAGATTCTAAAATAAGTTTTGAAATGTTTGAACCCAAATCATGAAAATTGTCAGTGTAGGTTTTACAAAGTAGTTAGTCTGAAAAAAACTAATACTTACTGATTTTTATGACCTTCTTAAATGAAAATCTCTCTCAAAAGTTTCACTTCTGCTATCAAAATATGATTTACCTGTAGCTGAATTCACTGCTAATTTAGAATATATCCTATTTTTTTTCTAAAATATCTAAAGGGAGTTTACATTTCACTTTGCTTCCAATTAATTAATTACATTTGATTGGAAGAAATTGATTGGAAGATATTAAAGTAAACAATGCAGAGGAGCAAATTAATCTGTGACACTCATAGATATTTCTGTTCTTTTACTCTGATATTCAACTGTGATTGAAGAAGATATGGTTCTGGGAATAAGTTGTTATTTCAAATATCCTGATCCCGGTTCATAAAAATGAAGAAACTTAGGAGTATCATTAATCTTGAAATATTTCAGTTGCTTTCTGTTTCATAATGTTTTGATTTTGGTGAAATTCTAGATAACATGCTCAAAATATGAATGCTTGTCAGAACACAGTTCTCAGAAGATAGTTGTATAAGATTTTTATCACAAGAATAAAATTGTTATGGGAAGATATTCAGAGTCATGACTGAAAGTAACTTCAACGATGTTTTTCTTTTAAAGAAGAGCATGTAATGAGACAGTTTCCAGTGAAGCATTTTCTGTGTGCTTCTACAGTAAAGCTGAGTCAACTCTGAGTCACTTTTACTGAGTGAAAATAAAAAGCTGTGCTCACAATTTTGACTGTTCAGCCATTTTAGGTTCTCACAGATTTTCTACAATAAACTGTCTCTTTCTGAAATAGTCTGCATTTTACTTTATTTTCCTTATCCAACTTTTTAAAATTTCATTTTCTGTACTTTTCCTTCTCTTCTTGTCTTCTTTCACCCATAGGGATCCAAGCCTGAGTACTTTGCTACAGAGATTCAATACATAGCTCTCAATATACTTATGCCCAAAAAGATGAAATAACACATTCTGTTAGCTCAGAAATGCTTTGAAAAATTATTCTTCTTAAAACCCCATACACCAACTGAATGAAGTATCTCAAAGTCATGATGAATTTGTCTAATTCAATGGACTATACATTTCCAAAGTCTTTAAATAATTAAATAGAAAATATTGTTGTGTTTTCTTATAGTATCCATTTGAAATTTTTGTTCAACTTTATTTTAAAATAAAGCCTTTAATTTTTTAATGGCTTTTTCACTATGTATTTTTAACTAATTAAATTTTTCTGTTTGCAAAGAATAAAAAATATGTCTTTTAAATAATTATATTTGATTCTGATTTTTGGGTCAAAGGAAAAGTAAAAGAAATTAAAATAATATCTTGAACTTTTACATATTTGTCATTTTTATCAGTGAGAAGAAGTTCAAACATATTTTCCTTAGGTCTGTGCTCTCATTTAAGTTAAATCCTTGTTTCATAACCTTGTCAGTATAAAGGAACCGTAAAATAAACACATTTTAAGACCAATTATGTTGCTACAGGAACATAAAGTAGCCTTTTAGTCTAAATTATAAGTGGGCCTTGTGACTCTTGTTTCACCAAGACCCCTCACTTCAAAGATCTCTATTTTTTCCCTCTTACTTTGTATTCTGTTCTTGCTTAGTCCACTTAAGGGCTTTTGAAATATTACTGAAATATCCTGTTTACTGAGTACACTATTTAGAATACTGTAGGAATACTATTCCTTTCTACTAGAATATGTCCAGACAAAATAGGAAATCCTTCAGAATAAATATTGCAGATATTTTAAGGGATTGTAGTGAAGACTGAAGATGAAATCAGCATGCAGCCAGAGACAAAATCAAATCTGGCCAATTTTGATTGACTGTACTAGGTCAAGAAGGTAGCACATTTAATCAAAAGCAATCTGTGTATTAGTATTTTCAGAATAACACAGCAGTGTTCTCAATCTACAATAACAAGCATAAGCAAGACAGTAGAGAGGGGAAGCAATTTTGGAAAAAAAGTCTAAAATTGACAAAATAAATTGAATTAATGCCACATTTTCTAGGAGGTCAGAGGTCCCTGAGTTAAGAGATATAATATACTGAAAAAAATATTCAAACCCATAACATTTCTTCAGCAGTGAGCCACAAACAAATTAGGCAGATATTCCACCAATGGATAATTTAGGTAGGATGGATAGCTTTAAAAGTCATTTCTGAATGCTTAATCCTCATTACGGGTGCAAATGTAGGCAAAATTACAGAAAAAAATATTTTGACATGTAGCTAAAAAACATACAAAGAAATTAAACTGGGAATAAATGTGTAAATGAATGAAATTCAGAGCTTAGTATTGCTTAGCAATACAATGAACCAAAATACATGGCAGAAGTATGCACAGTGAAGAAAAACATCTTCCCAAAATGAAGAAAATATAGAAAGAAATATAGCATTAGATAAAAATATCTCCATGTTTTTATTTTTGTTTGCTAAAGAGAGGACCAAGGATTCATTTTATTATGGTGCATAAGTATTTCCATGTGAGAAAAATAACAAGATGCTCTTAAACAAGGAGATCAATACAATCAATATAAAAGACAAAAACAAAATAAGAAACCTAAGAGAATTCTTTAACGTTCACAGTATTCTATCCCTAGAAAAAATTATTAAAACAGTTGCTGAATTTTCTGTCACATGAAGATTTTCTGTGTTTGTGTACCATTTATTAGTCTGAATGCAGGGTAACTGAGTAATATGCAAGGGTCTGTCATAATTTTAGGGTCAGAGGAAATGATCCAATCATCAGCGCATCAGAGGCACACACAAACAGACACACATACACAGATAGCTATAGATATAGATGATATAGATATAGATACAGATATCAGGAGAGACCTTAAAAAATTCTCCCATCACAGTGAAGAAAGTAATTAGATAATACTAGCCCAATCCCCAAAAACTTTAGGTAAATAAACACAACAACAGCAACAAAAAGCAGATGGGATAAGGCCAAAACACAGCAAAAAATATATTCTGTGCACAGTGCTTAATATTTTCAGTCAAGGATTAGAATCCCACTGTACTGAACATAGTAAAAAGAAATAAAACTGTCCCAGATGGCTTATATTCTTATTTGTGATGGCAAAACATAACCAGTGAACAAACAGGGTCTGCAGGGTGAGATAAGGTTACTGTCCAGGCAGGCACATGTGAATAAATTAGATGTGCCACTGACTCAGCCATCTCATGTGGTCATCTAATCAATGGCAACATAGCAATTATTCATAGGAATATTTTGGTACTTGTTTTCCCTTACACTTAGGACAGTTTAATTAATTGCATTTGTCTATATCCCTTTGCATGAAACAAAAGTAATGGTCATGCCTACTTATTTTTTTCAAACTTACGAATGTGTATTAAAATTCACAAATCAAGCTACAATCTTGAATTCCACCAATATATTTCCCCATGTCATAACTTTAATATTTCAAGTGCAAAAATCAGCTGATCACCCACACTTCCCTAGATTTGCTGACCATAGGTTAACATTATAAATCCTACATCCTGAAGGAAAAATTCAACAACTAACCTCTGCATTTTCTGTTCATATTCTCACTACACATGATCATGTCACCTTCAAAGCCATCTCTTCATTATGACAAAATATTTCACCTAAATTATACAACATAATTTAATAATAACAAGGTCTGCTTGTGGTGGGATAAAATTTTCACCAAGGCACATGAGACCAACATTTGACCAACATTTTCATAAAATAGCCCTGATGGTAACTGATAATCTGAATAGATATATAGTAGCTGAGTGAGGGAGAAGTTATAAAACTGTAAAAATAAATATAATATTCATTAATGTCTTGAGAATTGTTGTTTTATTTCTCTATAATAATTATACCGTAAGTTGACAAAACTTTTGGAATTTTGTTTCAGGATTTATTTGGTACATAATATAGTGATAACCCCATAAATAGGTAGGAAGCATTCTTAGCCCATCACCAGAGAAATTATATGCCTAAGGGGAAATTTCAGACAGAAAATAGACTAGTATTTTCAGCATTTTTCTCAAAATTTTTACTAATAAGCAATACTAAAAGCCTGTTTAGATTTCCTGGCATTCATGGTGCGACATCACTGTAAGACTGAAGATTGTGTTTGGTCATTTGAGTAAAACTGTGTGAGCCTGTAGAAAACAATCTTTTTCCTATCTCTCTTTTCCTCATATTTATTGCATTTATATGCATCCACAGGCTATGCCTAAAACCAGTGAAGCTAGAAGTAATTCACAAGGCCTTAGACTTATCATCAGTGAAACCATACATAGAGCCTCTGAAAGACACAGCAGTGATTTCAATACACATTTTTATTGTAAATTACAATAACCTAAACTTGTTGCAGTTATTTCAGAGATCATGTTTATTGATTTATTATTTCTGAAAAAATGGTGAGTATTTTTTAATATATAAGGCTTTAGTTTTGATAAATAATGTTTTAAGGCATGATAAAAATATATATAAAGATAATATTAAAATATATTCTCTTACCAGCCATTTATTCATATTAGAAAAAAAAAATCCAGATTAATTGTGTATACTAATCAAAAAATACTGCAGTTTACTGAGTGTAATATTCAATACTCTATATAGTAAAAAAATCATGGTATATAATTATTTATCAATTTTTTCAGACCCCGAGGCATTGGTGTTCATATTTTCAGATTGTATTTACATGGTTTGTTTCATCATAACATATTTGTAGGAAATAATCACAGTTTATAGTTTTTATTCGTCTATATATAAGATTGCATTAGCTTCTTTGTATTGGGGAGTTTAACATGTCTTATTGTTTTCATGTTAAAATAATATCAAGGCATTAGCACTAAGAACATATTAAGAGCAACATAACATAGCATAAGATAACATGGAAAAGTAATCTATGTCCCTTTTTATGAATTCTTGACTGAATCCATATAAGAAGTGATATTCCTAGAACTGACAGACAAGATAGGTGTTATTGGGAAGCTTCTTCTGAGGTTCATAACATTTCTTATTTTATTTCTCAGAATCCTTGAAAGTCTTAGGAGTTAATATTTCATCCACTAAAATGGCATTTTAAGGAAATCTATGTCATATTATCTCTTTAGAAGCCCAGAAAAGCATGTGTATAGTGAAGCAAACTCATTCCCAGTTCTTGTAGTTCAGGTGGAAAAAGCATTCAGCCTGCTTTTGGATCACTTTTCCCCCTCTCTTTGCAAGGATGAATAGTCAGCATGAAATAGGGGATTTACGTTTCGTTCTTAACATGTGCATTTTCATATCCACTCAGAGATTAGCCAAAATATCAAAAGCACAAAAAAAGCATTGGAGAACTGCTGAAGAAATAGTAATAAACATTTGGAAACATTCCCTCCCACACTTTCCTCTCTACAAACCTCTTTGGAAACTCATATTCTAGGTCACCTTGTCAACATAGAAAAGGACTGTGAAATCTAAAAATTATTCACATAAAGACTATTACAGAAAGCACTACACAATAATAGATTTTTTAGCAATGCTATTAAAAAATTATTTCTTTCATGGATTGAAAGCATGTTATGTGTTTCTGACTACAAATTTAATATAATAAAATTTATTTTTATATATTCTTCTTGTTAAATAGTGTCATTAATATCTGTAGGACAACCTAAATGGGTAAGGTAAGCTAGATTTGTCCCCAATTTATTTTCTACTCTGACTTATTTGAATGCAAACGTCTTTAAAGACTTTGTATAACCACTTCAAAAATTTGAACAGAACCTCAAGAGAGGTTGTGTAATTTTCAGTTCACTGAAGCAGAGAATAGTCTCTCAAAGCTGTTTCAGTGTTGTCATTACTTCCACCTACAAAAGAAATAGTGATGGCTCAAAGTTGGCAACAAGAATAAATAAGCAAATACCTTCATAAAGGACACCTTTCAGAAACTGCCAATTAAACATTTTTCTTGAAAGTTTTACCTATGGTAGATAACAGGAACTTTATTTCAGTAGCTGAAATACCCTGAGTGTATTTCAATATATTTCATCTTTTTGATAAAGCAATAATCAGACAACCTGATTTCAGTCCTAAACTTTTCTATTAAAGAACCAATCAGAATTAACAATTTGCTGAACACCATAAATTTAAATCAGGCTCAAAGTGCAATTTCCAAGCCTACATAAATTACTGATGTACCAAAGGAAACAGTAGGCTTGATGACTCCTTGCATGTAAGATTTCAAATAGGAATACAAACAGACTTTTTTTACTTAGAGAATAAGATCTTTTGAATCTGTGTCTTACTGACCTGAAGGCTGCACACATCTTGGAGCATGGTTTCATGAAAATTATATTAAAGAGGAACTTATGTTTCATGAAAATTGTCCTTTGACCACAAATTACTAACAAGCTGCAGTTATATTTGACTAAATCAAATTTGAGGCATCTTATTTTCTATAAACAAGAAATCTTGGAAATACTCTTTATGCAAGGGGGAAAAAATTTTAACACTTTGAATTACAAATTCTATGAAAGTTTGAATATATTCTACTTTTTATGGTTGTGTGCACATTGTCAATGAGGGTGATTTCATACACTAATTCAAAGGAACTTGTCATGTGTCTATATCAAATCACAAATCACAGAATATACTGAGTTGGAAGGGTCCCACATGAGCCATGTGTACTTGCATATATACATATATATTATATGTGAGTGTCAAATGCAGCTTATGTAATACAGAAATTTGTGAAGTACTTTAAAGGTGTTAGGTTATTCACATTAGTAAATTCAGAGGAAATTAATTACATTCATTACATTAACAAATGCATCAAAGAATTTATTTAAGAATTGTGACAGTTCTCATATTATCTTTAAGGAAGATTTCCCTGGAAATTAGATTCTTTTTGCTAGAAATTGTTACTAATAATCTCAGTATATCTGATATGCTTTACTAATATTTCCATGAGTCTCAAAGATTTTTATTACACAAATCTTAGATCCATGATAGCAATTACTATATAGACAAACTAAAATCTGTGAGGTATTAAAAGGCGGGAAGATGAGGGAAATTGTCAGCTTGATAAATTTGACCAGCAGGAGCTGGAAGGAGACAGGTTTGTTCAGCATGGAGAAGAAACAACTTTGGGAGGACCTTAGAGAAGCTTCACAGCACCTATGGGGATGTCACTGGGAATACAAAGGCTTTTCACACTAGTGCATGACAGGAGAATAAAAGACAACAGGTATAAGTTAAATTAAGAGTGGTTAAGAGAGAATATTTTAAAAAAAAAATCTGATATTTAACAGTGGAGCTGATTTCCAAACCATGTGGGCATTTCTCTTTTTGAGGTTTTTAAGGCATGGATAAAATGGGGAAACTGGGCTGAACTTATTTAATGATGCTTTGTGCAGGGAATTGGATTTGTGATCCCTCAAGGGACCTTTTTAAAACACATACTGCAACTTTTCTGCTCCAAAACTTCGTGCAGCTGTCAGTGAAATTCAAAATTAATTTTTTTTAATCAAGCTCATAGAGTGTGTAAGTGGTACATCATTCTTTTCTTTTAAGTTAATTTTTTAAAGCAAATATAATGACTTCTTATTATCTCATTGCATGTAGGTATTTCAGATCGCCTTTTTCCTCTAGTGTTAAGTCCTTTATTACTGAGCTTTACTTTAATTTTATTATGTCATTCTATTATTTAAAATATTTATTCACCTCTTTTCATTATTTTTCCCATTGCTATACAGAAGATGATTAAATAAAGTTTCTCTTAAAATAATGAAAAGAGTCAAGAAATTTTTTACATAAGTTACCAATGGAGGTACATTATTGTCTCTTTTAGGAGTGCTGCCATGAAAATATTCATACTAGCAAGGGAGTAAATAGTGAAATAGAAAATTTTGTTAGTTGGCCATAATAAAATTTAAAAAATAAACATTGGCTGCAAATCATGGCACAAATTTGTTTCATAGTAATGGTTATTCAGTATGGCAGGAAGTGACTAGTTTCAATAGATTGAAAACAATGCACATAGGCAAAAAGGTAACTGCTACCTCTATCCTGTCAGGTAAATTATCGGATTCTACTCAGCAAAGACATCTTGCATTATTATAAGCTGCTCTCTAAAAATATCAGATTCATGTCAATAACAATGAAAAACAGTGGAAGAATGTTAAGTGTTATTAGCAAAATAATTTAGAAACCACAATATCTGATTACATTGTTGTATAAACCCATGGTACATACATATCTTGAGTGCTTCATGCTGTTCTAATCATCCTATCTCAGAAAGGTACAGACTGTGAAAGTACAAAGAAAGATGACAAGCATGATCAAAGAAATGGAACAGTTTTCATATTAAGAAATACTTAATAAACTAGGACTCTTCAGCCTGCAAAATACACAGCAGGAAATAGATGTGGTGGTGTTGCTCAGCATTGTGTAGGCTATGAAAAAATTGATTCAGGAATAATTATTCACTTTCTTTCAGTGCCCAGGAAATAGGAATATCCAATAAAATTATCAGGCCAAAGGAAGTATATTTCCACACAGAGTAAAATTAAGTTTTGGATCACATTATTATCAAGACCTGTGGAGACCAAAAGTATAAGGAGGTTCAAGATGTGATTAAGCAACTGTGAAAAGTCTATCAAGATCTATCCAATAAAAAAAACAAAAACAGATGCATCCTATCAATGTTCCTTTTCAAACACAGCACCCAATTATATTAATTCAGCAGTGGAAAACTCAGGATTATTGCTCTTCAATGATTTATAGTAGTTTAAAAATTTAAATATAGATTTTAGATATTGATTTTAAGTTCCTGATTGCATTCAGCTCTCTCATTTCAGTATTCAAGGTTTCAAAGTTACAAAATTGTAAAGGCAAAAAAATAACATGAATGACAACTCTAATAATGCAAAAACTAGAGAACACTTAATGAAACAAGAAGGAAGTAGATGTAAAACAGTTGTAAGTACTTATTTCTTTCTTGAAATTTTGAAAATAAAACCTGCCGATTCAGAAAGGGATTAGAGAAATTGGTGAACAAGACAAATAAATGGCTACTAGTTTTGGGTGTATGCTGCAGCATTCCTCATAAACAAGTTACAGGCACTGAGAGAATGCAAGGGAAATGAAAGCTGTAGGTGGCATCTTCTATTGTAACAGTTGGTAACAGAAAACCATGCTGAAAGTACTAATGATTTTATTTGGCAAGATATTTCTTATGTTGTTAATAAAAGTGGAACACTTCTTGCTAAAGTGTCATATTACATTTTTTTGACATTGAAGAGCATTTTACAGTAAATCATCCAGAGTTAGGGATACCCAAGAAACCAGCTAAATTATCCCAGAACTGAAAGGGAGTTTGGCCCGGAATCCAGAGTTTTTTCAGTAACAGTCCAGAAAACAGTATCTAAAATATCCTACTATAATTTTTATTCTGACAGAGCGACAATGACAACATAATTTAGAAAGTTTATGTGTGATTTTGTGTGTTTTTGAGGATCTATTTAATATTCTCTTTTCTGCTCTTCACCTCTCTCTTTTTTTCATGCTAGATTTTGCCTAGGAGGAGTAGAATCAAACATGGAAATAAATATTCATAAAAACAAAATAAAACATTTGTCCAGAGAAGGGCCCTCTAAAAAGGTCTGGAAAACATGTCTTAGGAGGAATGACTGAGGGGAGCTGGTTTTGTTTAGTCTGGACAAGAGTGGGCTCAGGGTGAACCTCATCACTGTCTATTGAAAAAAGATTGTAATGAGGTGGGGGCCAGACTCTTCTGCCATGCCTGCACTGAGAGAAGAAATGGAGTTAAGCCGAGACAGGGGAAATTCAGATTAGAGATAAGAAGAACATTTTTCACTGTTAGGGTGCTCAGGCATTGGAATAGGTTGCCCAGAGAGGTGGTGGAGCCACCATCCCTGGAGGTGTTTAAGAGGCATCTGATCTGGTGCTGGGTGATGTGATTTAGTGGTTACAATGGTAGTGTTGGGTGGACAGTTGGACTGGATGACCTTGGAGGTGTCTTCCAACCTAACAATTCTATGATTCTACTTGATACATCCCAAAAGAGTACACACAATCTCATGTACCTGTCCCAGTGCTTATAGCAGTGTTCAGAGGAGTGTTGACACATAGAATAATAAAAACACAGAACTAGAAAACCAGAATGACAAACTTTAATTCATCTCTTGTCACTAAGTAAGTAATTTCTGGGAGAAGTTTGTCTAAATTGTTCTGAAAGATTTCATTGATACACATTCTAAATTTCCTTAGAAAAGCATTATTATTAATTTCTTCTAAGTAAGTAATAAAATTAAACAAGATGTGGATGTAGATGGTATTTAGGCCATATTTATGCTGTATTCAGTGCTTCAAAATACTCTTTGCATCATTTTCTTTCTTACAGCTGGATCTGTCAGACAGTGTAGCCCATAGCAGGCAATTAACAGTCCTTCATGTTAGGACTAATTTTGAAGCATTCCAGAGTGTTCCTGAGTACAAGTGTGAAGGATGTGTGGAAGTGCATTTGAGGTGATCTAATCTGTTTTACTTTGCTGGTTTGCCTTGTAGGAAATGACAGGATCAGACTTTATCTCTCTCTCTCTCCCTCCCTCTCTCTCTCTCTCTCTCTTTCCCTCCCCCTGTTTAACCATGATGTGTTCAGTAAGTTGGGTTGAGGCTACCCCTACTTTTGATGTCAGTGTTGGGATGATGAAAATCTTTATGACTCAATAGTGTTGTAGCTTTTTGTAAGCTACCACACAGGAGTCTTCTATCAGTAATCATCAGAGGTTCTTTTCATGCCTCGATTGTAAGTGTCAGGAAATTTGTGTTCAGTGTATCAACTTTATCAACACGCTGGGACTGCAGTGTGTAAGGTCTTCTGTAGGAATATTGGCACCACTTAGCATTTGAACACTTGGGTGGTTGATGTTTCCCCTGATCAAATGGATGTGGAAGATACATTACTTCTGATTATCTATATCTGGAAGCAATATAGATAGTTTTAGCTCCAATCTCTGTTTGTATGTCTAATTACCAACCTTGGATAAAAGGGAGAAGTATGTTGGGAGTTCTTGGTCTTGTCTCATAGGGCTTCATGTGATTAGCAGGAACTTGAGAGATAGATTAAAATGCCAGTGAAGCTTGAGCTGTCTTTGCACTATGAAGAGTTTGATTTAATTGCCTGGAGATGCTGAAACATCATCAAAATGAGGGAAGAGTTCTGAAATGAATTTACAGTATTTCGTTAAGAGCTGTGAAAGATTTCACCAGAAATTTATTTCTCTGTTTCTTCAGAGAACAAATACAGGAGATCTTGAATGTGTAGCATGTTATATTTTCAATAAGGAAATGTTTATTCACCTGCCTTAGAAGGACACTGAAAAGTGGGTTTTAAATTTCCATAAAAATCAGCACTTCATAGTAATACAAGGAGTGCTTAGTGTGATTTAAATAATCAGTCTTGAGGAGATCAGTTTATTACCTCATGAGGGTCACTTCTGCTTGATTATTGCCTGATCTCATCATTTCAGAGGCAAATCAGCAAGCTCATTGCAGTACAGCATGGATATAAGGTTCTGTAAAACAAGGCAGCTTCCTAAATTATGGTGATCCAGATTTTATATACTTCATAGGAGTGTTTAAGTACTATTTTTCCCCATGGTTTTAATGAAAAGTTTAATTTTGCCTAAATAATGAAGATCTGAATGGACAGCCCATGTTTTCTATAACAAGGGTGACTAAACTAGCCAAGGCATCATGTGAATTACTAGTAGGCCATGTTATATGTAAATAAAGGGGAACTAATTTCATCATCTTTGATCTTTGACATTACAAGCATAGATTATCTTATGCTGTGTTCTTCAGTCTGACTCTTCAGATATATATTTGGTTGTGTTTCAAAGTGGCTCTTTTTTACTTTCTTTTAGAAAAGAGGAAGGTTTTAAAGGTTTGTGTTAGGTGCTTTGGGGATGCAGGTGCTTTAAAAATGTTCCAGGGTCAGAATAATTATTGTGAAATTTTTCCCTTTCTTCTATTCAATAACAATCAGGCTAACTTATTTGATGATATATACATACACACACACATATATATATATATATATTTAATAAAATGCATTAATCCTTTGACAAGACAGTATTTTTTAATTGAAGAATGACACCTTTTTTACTTTTTCCATATTCATATTCCATTTCTCCATATCTAGGAGCTCCTAGGTGCTCCTAGAAGTCATTTGGGAAAAAGTAGTTGTGAGCCTAAAATGGAAAAGTGAAAAAACAGACAAACAGTAAGATCCCAAGTACACACTGCATGTCACTTTTAAAATTTTGCTGGTTTGCATTTATTTCTAAAATAACATTTCTAGGTATCTCCAATATAAAGAGATTAAAAAGTTTGAATTTGCTTGGAATCTTGTCTTGAAGCTCACTGTAATGTTTTGCTCTGAGGCTTTATGACTTGGCTCTAGTAAATGATACTAATGCTGTAGGTGTTGCACTCTGAGCAGGCTGGTGTCCCATTTCTGGGAGCTGTGATATCCCCTGGCTTCAGGCAGGCAGTTCCTCACTGCCACATGGCCAGGAGCACCACCTTCAGCTAGGGATATGCTATTGTCATGAAAATTTTTCAGGTGTTGCCAGGCGTAGAAAATTGTCATGCATCTGACACTTGCTTGAGATTTTGAGTCCATGTTTTATCATTGATTGCTCTTTCTAGTGCATGTTTCTGGCATGAAAAAGGAAAAAAAGGAAAAAAAGAAAGAGGGCGAGGAATGAGCCACTCTGTAAACTGGAACACCATTGAAGTCTGTGACCCTGCATGCACGTATCGAGAATGGATATACTATCCGTTAATGCTGAATTTCACAGATCTGAAGTGTCTTTAGTGTCTGTTCTTCTGTAGGTTTATTCTGGGATTTTGGGAAGTTGTCGGCACTCTTTGTACGTGTGTTTTCCATCTGGTATTTGGAAATAACAAGCCATTACCTGAAAGGGGCAACAGTTGAGAGATGCAGTGTCAAGTTCTTTTTCAAATCGTGGTGGCAAGATGGGTGAAAGTTTTGGTTGTCAGCTTCTAAAAGCGAGGGGGTTTGTGGCATAGAAGGCAGGTAAGAATTATGGCTTCCAGTGCAAAGTTGCCAAGTACTTTCTCAAAAAGCAGCTTCCAGTGTGTCTTCTTAGAACAAAGAAAATGAATTTGGAAAATACCAGTGTGTGATACTAGGCATGCATAGGAAATAGCTCTGCTTCTCTGCAAACTGCTATTGTAATAATTATTCCTTCCTTCTGCCTTGACAGCATGATGCTAACTAGCAGCCTGCAGTAAAGATAAGATGCTGGGGGAGGTACATACATGAAAACATCAGTAACAACCACACTCTTAGTTTTGTAAGGCTGGAATGCTTCCCAAATGTGATTTGCTGGTTTTACCTGATCTACCACAATAGTCTTTCAGATAGTGATTTGACAGTGGCATTTATTAAATGTGAAAATAGAGACATTGGATGTCATAAAATTACAGGACTAGCAGTCTTTGATCAGAATGATTGTTTTGGCAGAGAACAAAAATAGCATGTATATATAACATCGAAACTGCACATTTGTACTGTTACAGACAAGTTTCTGCACTCCAGCAGTGCCAGCACGCTTCACAGGTTGCCAAGTGATCTTCTCAGACTGGATTTAGATCTTGGAAGATTTGGTATGGTTTCTGGGTGATCCTGGAAGCAGCAGTAAGGGAATGTGTAACTGTGTCACTCTTTCACCAGGTTTAAAGCACTTACATCCAGTGGGATCAGGGTTGCCACTGATAAAAGGGAATGGTTACACCAGCACTAAATCCCCACAGTTATGTCAGCTAAGAAACACAGATTTCTGCATTAGTTTTTTATATGAAAGACATAACTAGATGATTCCTCTGGTGTCACACTAAGGAATAAATTAAATCTGTGAAAGTGATATTTCGCTTCCCTTGTGGAATGGCACACCGTTTTGCAAAAGGTTTGGATGCAGCTCCTGGGAAACTGAACTACCACATGCTATGAGAGGTTGAAGTAGAGCAAACTGTTGGATGAAAATGAATTTATTATTTCTATGCACCAAAGTTCAGTATCAGATCACTATCCTGTCAGTTGTGTTGACCTTTGCTATGATTAGATATTTAAAGTAAACTGGCAGATGCCTGTAAGATGCTCTCTTGATTTGATGTTTCATACTGAGATGTGACATTTGATTATCTCTAAATTTAATATTAGGATTGCTCTGTCTTGCAAAATATTTCTCATATTTACAGTTCCATCTGAATCCCACTTTTTCAAAGGGTCTATCTGTAGACAGTGCACTGTAGATTGAGGTTTTAAAATCTCTGGGCTTTGATTCAATATTAAGTGTTAAATAGAATTATGGTTTCCATAGTGTATGTAGAAAGAGAAAAGAGAAAACCTACAGGAAGAGGTGTAGATGTTACCAATTTTTTTTCAAGAGGAGCTTGTGTTTATGTTGTCAGCCATGATACTATGCATCAGTTTTATGCAGTGGGAGAAGAAAAAATGCAAAGGGAATCAGAGAATTGAAACAAATGTGCATGAGAGAAAGTAAGATCTCTCCAACTTTCTCCTGAGTAATACACAAATCGCCCCAAAGAAAAGAAAGGAGAAAACTGCAGTGCACAAAGTCCAGACATTGAGACTTCTTGATGCTTTTGTGTAAGTGAACAGTTGTTTGTCTTTATTCTCATTACCTGCAAGAAATGAAATACCAAATAAGCAGGACATTTTTTTCCTTTAATTTGAAGAATTAAAGGGTGCAAATTTGAAGAGTTCTAATACTCCAGCCAAAATTTGCAGCTAGTGTTCAAACTCAGGCATGTTCAGTTATACCTTTCTCTGTCACTTTTAATGGTCTTTCAAAATACTGCACAAAGATTTTTATATCCATTACATTTTGGCAGACAATATCAAATATATTACAACACCATAATATGTGGTTTGGCTGTTACGTAAGAATAACCATTCAGTTTTATGTTTGTGTTGCTGAGTTTAAGTATTCAATATACTTTAGCATGAGTTGCAGGATCAGTTGAGTTATTCTCTTCACATGACTGCAACAAAATATTTTGAGACATTAGACTTAAGTGAATTTGTACAAGACCTCTAAAAGGTCATTCAGTGCTCTTCTGAGTGAGAGAAAAAGTGAAAACAAATATGATGAAGGTGATCCAAGTGACAGATGATATGTGAAGTTCAGAAAGCAGAAATCAAAGTGTTCCAGAAACTAAAGTTTTCTGAGGAGACCTGAAGTACTTTAGGATGAAGCAGTTTAGGATGTAGATAAGATGTATTATTGGTGTCTAGAATGGTGAGATGAATACTAGACAGAAAATCTTCATTTGGTCAGAAAAAAGGAAGGAAAACAAAACAAGCAAACACCCCCCCCCCAACAAACCAAAACCCCAAGCTACAAGACAATGCTTAATAAATTTAGTATTTGAAGTATAGTGTCCCTTCTCTCACAAGGTAACAACTCTTCATGGGAGTTGTTCTACTGGTTTTTAGCTGTTTTTCCTATAGGGTGGTGCTCAATGTGACCCAGAAAAAGCAATTTGGTCCATAACAGAATTTCTCTTTCTGTTGTGTATTGTTCTCCTTCTATTGTACATCATAGATGTGCCTAAAGCCACACTCAGGATAACTTCTGTGAATCACTCTCTCTTGGGTGAAATTCAATAAAACAGAAAATAGCAGAAAATAATGGTTTGAATCCAAAAGAAGCTCTACAGGATCTTAAGAGTAAGGAAGCAACTGAGAAACATCGTGATGGTTGGTTGCTCTTGTTTCAAGGGTGATCCTCAGGTGGGTGGAATTGTTTCCATTGCTGATGCAATGGAAACAATGGGCTTTTATAAATTTAATCTTGGAAAATTATACCATACTAAATATTGAGCTTTCCTGTGTAATGTATTGTCAATAAAGAGACATTCAAGCCAATCAGCTCTGGGGTGAATTTTGTTAATGCAAAGCTGCGCAATTTCATACTATGGTTGAGTTTTGAGTATTGCTTGTGAAGGGTCTATTATACCCTCCTCTAGGTCTCTGTTTATGCAAAAGCATATTTGAAATCTTTGTTGTAGTTCCTGGCTGAGCATAAGTTTTTTCTTTTAGTCATCCTAAAGCTCTGCAGTGAGAAGAATTAAAGAGTAGGGAAGAAGAGGAAATTATTTTGTGCAAAGGCCTATATGTACCCAAAAACTGTTCACATTAGAAACTCTGCCACTGTGTTTAGCTGATTTACAAATATTGTGTTCACAGAGCAAGTTGGAATTACATGTTTTTAGAGCTGTAATAGCTCCATAATGGTTCCTCTGTTCAATGAAGTCAAAAAAAAGGAAGTTAGGTGTTAAAAACTATGAGGGAAGGGATAAAAATCAGATATTTTCCACAGAAAGTTTCCATGGCATGTGCTCATTAACACTATGGACTTGAAAAGTTCAAAGAGCAGTAGAGGTGTTATGGGGATGGCTTCTGTACAGGCCAGGTAAGGTAGGACTTCTTAACCTGAAAATATGATACCTTATGTCTTGTGTGTGAAAGATAGCTGTGAAGTGGGCAGCTAGTAATTGCTCACTGTGTTTCCCCGTGCTAAACATACCAAATTTGTGCAATGGCTTTGATCTCTTCTGGCTGGGTAGGGAATCGCTTTTAGTCATGTACACATTTAACAGTACTAGTGTAACCCATATGATCTTTAGGCTGGCTCTGGAGAGTAATTTTGATGCACTTTACATTAATTTAATCCAAAAATACAAAATGCACAGTATGTGCATAAGCAGTAAGGCATCTGGCACCACCTATAGGTGTTTGTTTGCTTTTTTTTTTCTCAACAGTTGATACCCCATTAGTATCCACATCAGGCAGGCTTCCATGTCCCAGGGTATGTTTTGTGCTTGTGCAAACCATAGAACTGCTTTTTATGTCAACCATGAAGAAGAAGGAAAAGTATGGATATGTCAAATATCAGACAAAATAACGAATTTTAGAAGCAGTGAAGGGATATTTCTGCTTGCCTTCACCAAAGCTCCTTTTATATTTGTTAAGAGTCACTTCTTACTTGACTGTTACTGAAGAATACTTAGAAATGCTTAACAAAAGTGTTTTTAAGCACTCAAACTCAACCTGGAAATTAATGTTAATTAAAAGCACTTAAAAAAATTGCTCTGTTCCACAAAAGCATTTTCTTTGACATGTTATAGCCCTTGATACTGAAAAACACACACAGAAATGACACAGACACTTCAATTAGCTCTGAAACCCTTCTTGAATTGTTAGAATGAGGGTATTGGTTTATAGATTTGTACCACATATTTAAATGTCAAAAGCATAACTTTGAACTCAAAAAAATTATAAACAATTTTGTGCTAATGTGTAAACCATGCAAGTGACTCAGTGTTTAGATACTCAGGGATTTTTTTTTTTTATCAACCATTTTCTATATCCTCTACCAACAGTATCTGAGCTTATAAAGTGGGGTTTAGTTTGCTGTTTTTGTCATAAAAGATATGGCTGCTACAATCTTATTTATATGTTCAAATTTTATGTATATTTATACTACAAGTCAAGGATCTTAATCAATACCATTTCAGATTTCATTTAATTTTACTTCTCCATCAAATTACTACTATAAGAAATGCAAGTGTAATGCAAGCTAACTAAATTACTAAATTAAAATTTCTTTCTGTTTCATTTTACAGTGGTAAAAGTAGCACTTTTTTCTTTCTTCTTTTGATGTCACTTTGAGTGTTGTGAGAGGAGTGATTTTCAACCAGTGAGATGAACTAATTTTTGAGAAACTAAGTTTTCTCACATATAGGCTCAGTCTCTAAGAAGTTAACAGCTTCTTGACATCGTCAAAACGAATATTTGAGGCAGACTTGGTTAGGCTGAGGGCAGCAGCAGCTACACTGCTTTGTGTTCTGGGAGACTGAGACCAACAAGTTAGAGAACTTCTCCCAAGGTAAATAAAAAACTTGCAAAACAGAGAGTGGACACCTTCCAGGAAACATTATTTCCCCTTTCTCCTGCCTCATGCAGGATGATGTCAAACCTCGTATGATGATGTCAAACCTTCATTCTCTGCTGGCATGTCATGAAAATCTGCTATAATGCAGCAAAATTATCTGGAAAGAAAAGGGTTCTCCCAAAGTAACCCACTTCTTTAAAGGGTAAATAAGGTCTACATCTCCCCTCCAAGATGAGCTTTCATTTTGAGGGCAGCTATACGATGTCACCAGGATCCTGTTAGTCTTCCCAAGAGTTTACCAGAACTCCCTGGGAGCATGCACACTGGCTTACTCACTTTTTCACATACCATCCTGTCTTGTCTTGGAATAGCTATATTATACACAAAAACAGTAAAACAGAGATTCTTTTTCCTTTCCTTTTTGTAGTCATAGGGCAAATGTAGGGACAAATATGTTAGGCAATTTCAATATATGACCCAACTAGGCAACATTTTCTTCAAAGAGTTTCAAAATTTTCAGCATAGTGCAGCCCTTCTGATTTAAAAGTCATTATTAGAGATCTTCAAAGTAAGAGGTGAAACAGTGAATAGTTGATTTCTTTTTTTATTTTAGTTTTTGACTGGCTTATTATCTTACTGGGCCAATTGGCCCAGCAGGTGTTGCTACATATCGTTCCCAAGGAGGCTTCCTGCTGGCAAATTGGTTTGAAATCAAAAATTGCATTTATAATCTTGACAATAATACCTATGAGAAACATGCTGGTGAAGGCTGGATGAAAGGCAGATCATCGTTTCTTCCAAAGCTTAGGTATAAGAGTTTTCAAACTATGTTCCTTCTTATTTTTAGCAAAGAACTTTTGATTTACAATAAAACAGCCCAAGTTAAGCCTTAGACACATTTTTATCTATGGAATTTGTACATACATTTGATAAATCAGATAGTCAGATTCATAGCTTTAAGTCCTGAGTAAACACTATGAAACTCTGTTATGTGAATCAGTATAGCAGAGGAGGATTGAGATACCAGTTATTCTATGGATTTTGAAATTAACTTGTTTCTTGTGATTTCTTATTGTTTATATCAATATTACACTTGTACCTAAACTTTTTTTAGTATATCTGTATTTTTCTGTATCTTTAAATATATATTTTATATACAACCCCTGTCACTAACGTATTCCACCAAAATTCCTTTTGAAATAAATAAAAGATTGCTTGTGCTTCTGCAGGAAGTTTGAGTAGTTACTGCAAACGAAACTGAGTTTACCTTAAAACAGGAATTTCAGTTCACTTCAGTGAACTGTTAATTGTTCCAGTTTAAAGCCTTCAGTTTCTTGGAACAGGTCATGTCTGTAAACCCCAGACAAGGCAGGGGGAAGGGAGTAAGGAGGAAGGAAAATCTGCGTAGTTTGGCCTGCACTCTGATCACATCCAGAATGGCATAATAATCTTTTCAACAGGATTAACTTTCCCTTAGTTTGAGTGTGTACAGTCTAGCTAGTTATAGGATATAGGATGGCATCCTTTTGCCTAAACATGCACTTGACAATGTGGTTACTAACTCAGATGCAGAGAATTGCATTTAGTGTAAGAATTCCACCCTTATGGACCATTTCCAGTTTATGCAGATTATGTTAATCTGAGCCAAGGTCAAGTATCCAGAATTTTTGCCACTTCCTTTCTTTTCCATTGCCAATGAAGCAAGCAACAGGCCACAAAAGAGACACTTATCCTTTAGTTCAATATCATTTGATTCAAATATCTTTCAGACCTTGAACGGACAGATAGCCCAAAGTGATGTTTTCATATAAACAAATGTAAAGATAAGCAGAATTTCAAAAGCAGTATGGTTCTTGCTTCTCCTACTGCCTTGAGAAACAGAGTTTCTTAGTTGTTTTTAAAGCAAGATAACCTCTGTACGTACCAAATCTTGTTCCTTTTCTACTGGAGCCATTATCATAACAATCTACCAGGAGTCAACAACCACTTGACTGAATCTATGCATAAATATTTTCATAGAAGTACTGTCAGTCTCATAGGTACTGATATAAAAACATTCCTTAATATTGAAAGGAAATGAGATTACAATATTGCCCTTAAGGATGGAAATGTGCAAGGAAGCAGGCACTGGAAAAAAAAAAAATTCCTCTTATGTGCTGGTGACAACATGATAGGTTTTGAAGAAAACAATCAGGATCACAATGTTAAGTGAGATTAAGACAGAAAATATACAGTGATAGTGAAATAGTTTGAGAATGTGGAATTAAATAAGCAGTGCAAGAAAGAGGAGAAAATTTTGAGTAAGTTTTGTTTTGCGACCTGTAAAATTTGATTTCCACGTAGTAGTCTAAGCCTACATCTAAAAGATGGACAGTCCCGGAGAAGCACAAGTTTGCAATATGAAGACCCAGTCCCATTGATTATCCACACAGTATATTTCACATGCCTCATTTAATATGCTGCTCTAAAACAGTTCTAAAATTGTGTAGACAAATTAAAGTGCTCAGCAGAATCCATTGCAAGATGCTAAAACTGCATACATGAATTGGCAGGAAGTCAAATAGATCTATATCAGTTCTTATCAGCTTTCCAGACACAGCATTTATGTAATTGAAATACTAAAAGTAAAAGATCGATGTGTTTTGAACTCCTCTGAAATGCACTGTTGAAAGCTAGAACCAAAAATGAGATCAGGTCTGGTTAGACATTATGACTGTTACTGTGAAGAACTAGAATGTCCCCACAGATTTCTTTGTGAATGAGATTTGCTTAAAACAAACCAGATTTGAGAGTCCAAAGCTTGCTGTTGACTCTACCTATTGAACAGGGATAAGAGTGACATCCTGATGTAAGAACTACAGAGCTCTACAGGAGAGAAAGATTTGGCCCCTGACTGCACCAGTATCATCCTTCTGAGGCTTATTCAGGACCCCCACCCACACACCCTCTTCCCTTTGGGCCCGCAGTTGCATCTGCGCTCAGGTTCTGGCCCATGGCCCTCATTGAACTGCACTGTAATTATGCTGCATCCAGCCTTGTCTTGGTGATTTGACTCAGACTCAGCACTACACACCCATTCGGTAATCAGTGAACTTTTGGCTGACACAGAGTATTGCCACCAGACCTACTCTGATCTTCATGGCTGGGACTGTGCCCCTGCCCTGCTGTCTCCCTTGGCTCTCTTACCTTCACTTGAGAAGACTCCACAGGTTCCCTGAAATAAACGTCACTATCGCTTGATTTGTAATAAGCACTCTGAAAGAGAAAATACATATTACCCATATTTTAGCTGTTTTACTGATGTGCTGGCCAGAGTGTTCTGAAAAAAAGAAAAAAAAAACAGGGCTAAATCTTCAGTTTCAGAGGAATAGACACAATACCTTTTTTCAGTAGAGAATTGCAAGATATACCTATTCTACATGCCTAAAAACATCCAAACCAGACTGCATTCTTCTGGAGGCAAAATGGGTTCAGCCATGGCAGGAAAATGACCAGGAAGCAGTTTCTGCACCCTTTAGGAACCTGGGGTGGGTTCCTGATAGAATACCTATATGGCATTACTTCTGGGGCAGACAATCAGCCCTGAGGTTTTGCTGGGTTACCTCTGCAAGCAGCCTAGCTGGTGAGGGTCTGGAGAGAGCTTCATTTTAGGCAGCTCTAAAGAAAGAGCTCTTTGCATGCAACAGTCCGGAGATCCTACTCTCTTTTGCTAATGAGAGCCAGAGTGCTAAAATTTTAGCACACTGTGACAACTAAACGTAAGAAAGTGTCTAATGTTACTTGGTCATCAGCTTACTTGCTGACTTACAGCCAGGAGGGAAAGACTGAATTAAGTGGGAAAACACTGAGGCATGATAGGTAGTAAGAGTTTTACTGAATGGTTGAAAATATAGTTTTTCAAAGTGATCATGCATCATTCTCCCCCATCACCAATTAAAATTGGGATATTTTTGAATTCTGGAGCCAGAATATATGAATAAAATAAGAGTAAGGTTTCTTTTTTTAAATGAGGTTATATTCCTCCCATCTTTCCAAAGTCTTCTGGGTATTAGTTCAGTATGACTACTTAAGATGTGAAACAACCCCCACCAAACAATTAAATTTGAGACTTTATATAGTCCAATATGTTGGCAAAAGAATGATATTTCAAGAGAACTGAGTATTTTCTTTTATTGACTGCTAGTCAAACAGATATAATTCTGTTTTCTTATTAACAGATATCAAACTACAAAGAACAAGAAGTTAATTCTTAATAGCAGAGACAGTTTTCACACTGGCCAAGCTATTTCATCTGTGTTTACTGGGAGTACTTTGCTAGACATTAGCAAACAGGAAGTTTTATTTCATACGACAAGTTGCACACCTTGCAGAAATCCTCGTAATGTGTCCTCTGACCCCCAGGCCCACATGTCAGATTTGTGTATGGCATATGAGGTCTTCCTAAGTGAATTCATACTCAGGCAGACAGTGTTTCGCACAACACTCCAAAGGAGACAGTGAAGAACTGGCTTCGGGAGCAAAGCTGGCGCAAGAAGGCCTGTGCAATCAGCTCACTTACATGCCTGTTTTGCAGATCAGCCCTGGCATGAATGCTGTCTTTTCTAGCTAAATTGGCTCTTAGCCAAACGCAGTGATAGCCAGAAAGTAAATACTATAGGAGGTGAACGTACTGGCAAAGTACCAAGCAGTATTCACTGCCCCTTGACATCCAGCATCTTTGGAAAAGGTGACCTCCAAATAGGGATGAAGGGGACCTCCAAATAGGGATGAAGGGGAGGGAAAAAGAAGCAATATTTGCTCTCCTGGTAAACAAAGATAATGGAACACAGATGTGCCATATACCCGTGCAAACAATAATAGGAACAGAATAGAACAATGCTTAAATTTACTTGTTTCTTATTGGAAATGCTTTATGTTTATTACAATATTTTCCTAATAACATTTAATTTAATTGAACAATTAGAACCTTTTAAAAAATTTGTCTTTATTCTAGGAAAAACTTGATTTAATTTGCATAAATGTTTTGTCTGCAAGCAGTAAATATTTGAACTTCATTTGACTCAGCTCTGTACCAAGTTGTCATTTTTTCTCTGTTCTACAGTTTGGCTACAAAAAGGTCACATTAAAGTCTGGAAACCAAAGAAACTAAATGGGCTCAAAGTTTCCTACTAACAGGGCCTGAAGTCAGATGAGAACATTTTCTCTATCAGGTACATCAAAATTCTGGATTAGGTAATTAACCAATCTTTCACAATACTTTTGACTTATACTTTTTTCCATTTAATCACGCTGAATTTGATCCCAAACCTACCAAGCCTATACTCATGCCTAAGGATAAGAAAGCAGTGATTTTCAGATTTGGCCCTGACTCAGCATTCCTTTGCTATTCTGCAAGTTTTTTGATTTCTTACAAACAGAAATAGAATCATATACTGTTCTGATGTGGTTTTATTGCCAAGAAACATTAAGGTGACAACTGCATCTCATTTCAGCTATTCCTCAAAATCATCTGAGGACTTCTTCAAATTTATCACATAATGAGCTACAGAAAAAGATTCAAATGAATTTTTTTTTTTCCAGGACTCAGACATCACTGAGTTAATGTAGTTTAATGAGTTACTGTTCCTTAGCTTTCTATGTTATAAACACTTAATGAAATGTTTAAGTCAGTGCATTTTAACCCCTAATTGCAATGGTTTGACAGAGCATGGACAGATCTGTTACTGATGTCTAAGTAATATGTTGCAATGATTTTATTACATTGGGGTAAACTATGAGGGTTGATTGAATTTAAATAAATATTGGAAGTAGCATCTTGGGTCTTGTGGATCCAAAGCATCTCTATCGAGTCTTAGGGGCAAAAGGTCATATTAAAATTTTTCTTTAGATCTCTAGAATGTAATCAATGTATTTTGTGTTAAGAGTAATGTTTGCATGACCTGTTAAGGATATATAAACTGTGTGTACTTTCCTTTTCTCTAAGATGCTATTCCCCTGCTCAGAACTTAAAGATGGTTCTGGTATGAAAACCTGTACATGTGACAATTACTTTCAGCTCAAAATTCATTCATGTTGGAAATAAGGCTGTTAATCTCAATAGAAGATATTTGTTGGGGGTTTTTTTAAGTAATCGAACCCTAAATACTCCTGTTGGAAGTAGGAATTCCTATCAAGATTCTGAAAAGTGAAACCTCAAAAGTCACAGTATGATGAAATTTATCTCAGATTTCTTAATTTTCTTCTTTTCATCAGCACATTTTGTTTTTCCCACTGTTAACTCTCCTCTGCACATGCATGTCACATAGTGAAAATTGTAATCCTCTGAATGCAAAGCACAGGTGACTAACAGCTGTGCTCTGCAGTCACACACACAAAAGCAGCATGTGAGACAAATCTTTGGATGCATTCCACATTTACATGCAGTGATTATGAAGTATATACTCACTATTAATGCTTAAAAATCTCATCATCTTCCAATTCCTCTATATTGTGGCTTTTTTCACTATTGTTTCATTCATAACTCTTCCATGCTGATATCCCCTCATTAAGAATTTTTTGTCTATTTTGCTGTACACCAGACTGTCCCCAATTCCTATGGTGAGACAAATAGCCCCTTAGTCCCCTATAAATCTGGGTGGGATTAGGAAGTGGGTGGTAAGCAGCACAGATGAGATACAACTGTATAAGAGAGATTTGTTCTCAAAGTGTGTGTGTTGCATATGCAGCTCTATTATCTGAAGCTATCCAGTGATTACCTACATAAATCTTCTATGGATAAACCTTTCTCTAGACAGAAAAAAATCCTGACACTGCTGACATCCTCCAGGTCTTCCCACAGGGACTTCTCCATGTCTGAGCTGTTATTCCTCTTCTCCTCTCTTCTCTGGGTTATAGCACACTGGTCTTCCCAACACTGCTGGTGGTTCTTGGGCATTGTGTCAATTGGTCTTTGCTACTGCTGGGTGTCTGTGTCTGGCTTGGGTGGGAGTAAAGAACCCACTGGACTCACTTCAGTTGCCCATTGTATTTTGAATCTGAAGTCTATGTGCCAAGCCATAAGAAAATTTTCTTCATCATATATTCCTCTGATGTGGTGGTTGCCTGTCAAACCTTCTACTTTGTTTTTCATTCATGCTAATTCCATCCTGCATTCCTCTTAGTTTATTGCTTAAAGCAGGTCCTTGAAGGATCTGCAAGAATGAATTAATAAATGAACACTGATAATTCAGAAACAGAGGAGCAGGTATGCTTCTTTTTCTTCTTATGAATATAAAAGGCTATACAATTAAAAACATTTAAGCTAAAGACCAAACACTACATAAAATCTTTGCAGATTTCTAAGAATTTTCTTGGGATAGAAAAAAACCAACTCATAAAACTGGTGACTGATTCAAAATAGCACCCTTTTCTTTACTCTCTATCTGCCCCTCCAATTTATGCCATCAATAGGAAGCAGTTGGATAAAGGGGCCCTCCTTTTTTTGTATGATGTTCTTTTTGCTTTCTTCTTCCAGGATTTAATTCAAGTATTTCTATCTGTATTCCAAGCATCACTCCCTTTCTTGAGTGCAATATGAAAAAATTGTTTACAAAATCCCTTCCTCTCTTTATTCATTTCCTGCCACTTTTGATTACAAATGTGTTTTACCTGAGGCTTAAAAAAAACAAAGCAAAGTGCAATGACAGAGTCCCTGTGTACAAGACCCACACAGAAGATTTCAGAATCTAAAAGGACGTCCAAACAAAATATGTGTTCTGAACATGAAAAATCCATGAGGTGGGATTTGTTCTCACAAAGTATTAGACAGTTTAACTAACAGATGAATCATAGGTATTTACTTAATCATTTCAAAGACAATTTCCAGAATAGATAGGAGCTACAGATAAAGTTTATTAGTGTAGTGGAATAATTCTGTGTAAACACTAACATTTTTAATTATACTGGCTGGTTTGGACTCACAGATTATTTGTGAAGAAACCACAATTTTGTGAGCATGTTTATCATTCAAAACAGTGTGACAGTATTGCATGCAAATTTTTAGTGCCTTGAAAATCACTGAAATTTTTCCAATTCCAGACTTTGTGGGTCCTTATTCAAGTTTGAAACCAACCGATTATGTTGCACACACTAGATTTTCATTCCTAGTTGGATCTGCATATACAAGAGAGCTTGAAAAACATAAACTGCTCAGTGCAAGTAGATGAAATGCCATAACTGGGGAAGGACAGTATAGCAGCTCCATCCTTTGGGTCATGTAAAGGGTGTGGGGCCAAATATCTGCTTCTGTGAGGAATGGACACCACTTTAGATCTAAAGACAATGATAGGTGTGTTAGTATTTATTATTAGTATTTAGTAAGACAGTCATACAATTCTCTCTTCTGTAGAACATATGTATAACAAACAAAATATTATGTAAGGTAACTAAGAACAGTATTGTGAGATAAAAGGGCAATTCAGAGGGGCAAAAATGCTTATCAATGTACTCAAAAAATTTTAGATTTGTTCACAGGATGACTAATTTCAAACAGCTCACTACTTTAAAATAATATTTGCAATGTAATAAATGCTTAGAATTCAAGGTCTACTCTGCTATTAGTAGTTTTACAGTACAAACAGATGGGTTTGAAAGTTCCTGGCATTCTGCTATTTAATTTCTTCCCACCAGTAGTCTTGTCAGATTTTCAGACATGCTAAAATGACAGAAACAAAGGCACAAAGGAAATAACCTTGCATTCAAGACCATTGGGCCATTTTATTCAGTATCATGTTTCTAATAGTGGACTATGTCAGATGTTCCAACAGATGACAAAAATAAGCAACTCACATTTATGCTCACATTGCCATTTTGATGCCTAAATTGTATTGATATTAACCTTTGTGAATTTAAGCTCTAAGGAATAAATTGCCTTGAGCACCTCATATGATTTGACATAGCAACAGAATAAAATAGAAGTTTATTCCTAACCTTTGGCAATGACTAGTTGGCTTATTCACGGGAGCATTAGGAATAATGCTTTTTCTGAGCTCATTTGTGAATTACCTTATCTATCATGTACAAGAAAGACTTATATCCTTTGCTCCTCTGCACAAGAAAATACATATAGAGGTACTGGCATACCCATACCCACTGCCTAGTTGCTGTCTTTGTGCAGACGCTGTAGTTTGTTAAGATTCTCAGGTGTCTAGTAAAGTATGATGTTATTGAAAGCGTTCTTCTGACAAATTTGGTTGAAATTGGCCAAAAGCTTCAGAAATTACAAGAAGGGACTATACTATTATATAATCCTCTCCCACATAGGGTTATGTACTTGCCATCAAGACTTTAAGCCTTAGAAAACTAAAATCAAGAGAGAGAGATGCTTCAAAGAGTGAGAGCATATTTCTGATAGTGGATTTGTGCACAACATGGACAAAGGCTCTAAATCAAAACCATGAGCTGAATGCAAATTACCACTGTACCAGAGAATACTGTGTTTTGTCTTCTTACATGTTCTTCTGAGAGATAATAATAACCTTAAGGCATTTTTTATTAGAAAGACTCAGAATAATTTTGCCAGTTTTCTCAGTCTAGCCTCACAGTCCCTACATACAAAAAAAATAACTTGTTTTGAATTGCAAGCCCAATTCCTGTTACTCATAAAATGAGAAAATACCCTACATTCATCTTTGATTAAATATACACAACTCGTCAGCTCTGGTGATTTTCACTACACCATATGGCTATTACTTCTTGTAGTCAACTGTCACACACATCTTCATGTGGATTTTGGATCCTGGCAATGGGGTATGTTATGAAACATACATTACTGTGTACTGTGGTCTATCAGTTTGCATGAAAGTTAGCCTCCAAGGAAGCAGAAAAAGACTTGTGGTGAAAGTTTGAGCAGCACTTAAATAAGAAAATGTAAATGAAGAGACATTTAAAATAGTAATACTTCCTTCAACAATTCAAGAAAGACCATGAGAAGAGGGCAAAGAGCTTTCATATTATATCCAGTAAGAAGAGAAGCTCTCTTATTATCAGGTGTAAGGAAACGGTGTGTGAAACCAAGAGGCTCCACAAAAACAGGAGATATCTGGTGAAGACCCAGTTATGTAGTTCAGAGTCCACATGAGCTGCCAAAAGTCTGATTTCAGGCAAAAACTTTAATAAAAATGGATTTTCTTCCTGTACAGTTGTCTCAAGGAAAACTGCAAAAGAAATTGTATTTCCTTGTTATTTACAGTTTTTCGCTGAATTCTTTCAGCACTGGGAACACATGCCTTTATGTGTTTACCTTGTTTTTTTTTCTTATTTCATTATTTTTATTTTTATTGTTTCTTTTTCCGTCTTTTTCACACTTCTGGGTTGATGGGGGGGTTGGCTGTAAATAATGTTGTGGGTTGTTTTGTTGGGGTTTTTTTTTATTATTGTCTCTTTTTCTTTGTCCTTTCTATTCTGCCCATCTCATCTTTTCTTCTTCATTAACATCATTCCTTCAAAAAATTAGTATTGAGCTCAGCTTTGTGGTTGTGAGTAGCATTTGCAGAAAGAAACCAAATATTTGGAACTCTTCATCCATCCTTTGTATATACATACTGCCTAGACATCCAGATAATTAGAAGATAGATAAATATTTTCAATATAATTAGTGATAATTAGGTTATTCCTTTTAGAATCAGGTAGGAGGAGACAGACAATGCCTCTAACAGATTTTCCTAATGTCTTGGGGTGATGTTATGATACTTGTATTCCCTATCGTTTGCATATGTGCTTAGAAATGTGGTCCTGTAGCTTTAATTGCATCCAGCAGCCGAGAGAAACTGCCGGGCGCGGGTTGTTTTGAAAAACGTCCCCAGGAGCGAGGGGGAGGAAGGGACATTGCTTAGTCTGCTGTGGCCGCTGTTCGTGGTTGCTGCTAGGTTTTTTTTTCCCTTCCCTGGGATTTTGGTTTTTCTCCTNAGGCCTTTGCTGGGGGAGGCTTTTATTCAGAGTGCTTCCCACCTGGAAAATTTGTCTCTAACCCGGGACACCTACCTGACTAGATTTTTCTGATTTTGGCTGTCTGTTTTCCGGTTAGAGGAATAAGGAATATTTTTATTATTGTTGTTACTCCAGACAGACAATTTTTTCAAAGCCTTCAAATGCTATTTACTTTTGTATTGAGAACTTTTCTCTCCAAAAGTGTAGTCTATGAGCAGTTTTCCCTACAGTTGTAATAAATGTCTAGGCAAGTCACTATCTTGTCAGTCAGAGGCAGCACAATTTTCAGTGATTCACAGAGTGGTTATTTCCATGAAAAGCACTGTCAGAAAATACTTGTACTTTGTAAAGTTGTTACAGATTTGAAACAGAAAGCTTACATCAAACTCAGCTATTATTTTTCAAGTAATTCAATAAATAAATAAACGAATTAATCCAGCAAGCACCTAGCTACAATTCAACCAAATATAAACTACTTATAATCCTTCTGCACTACCAAGTATGTATAGCTGCTGATAGCAGTTCAGTCAGTAGGGTTTGTTTAAATTAGATCATAAATATTGATATAATTTTTAGGCAACAGATACAGTCAATTGGTGCAGTTCCAATTTCCTTCGATTACAAAGGGATATGAGACAGGACTGACCATTGTCTACAATACTAAAAGTATTTGTTAGTAACAGTCTTTAAAGAAATGCAAATGTCTTTTTTCCCTGAAAACAGCATACGTTTTATCTTCTTTTGGGTGTATTTTCATGACTATTACTTATGAGACTGTCCTTCTTTTAATTTGAACGTTTATTGATAAATAGAAAAACTGATCAGAAGAAAAAAAATTAATTGGAACTAGTATTTAAAAAAAAAAAGGCTGATAATACAGGAAAAAAAGCTTGATTTTCTTAGCTATCTATCTGGAAATGTTCTTTTTGTGAAGCTGGAATTCAAGCACTCAGACCAAACAGACCCAGAACTGGGTCAACATAAATAGAAGGAATGATGAAAAATATTTTACTTAGCAGCATAGCATGTTTCTTTCAGAAAAAATATGTGCCAAAATCCTACATCACTTAAAGGATTTTGCATTTATATCCTCATGTGTATAGGATGAGGACATAGCTGGTGTAAACTGGATTAGCTCCCTGAATTCCAGGACTGTTAAGTCAAGTATTCTTCTTTGCAAATATTTCATTTCTGTCCTGACAGACTAAGGTAAAATGAGAAAGAGATGCTGGGAAAAAAGTCTAACATACCTTTAAAAGCATATCCTCCTGGAAGAAAAAAATTGCTTGTTTTCTTATTAGGGATTAGTTTTGATTTGAGACAAGTTTCACTGTGTGTTCCTGACATACTTTCATTCTCCACAGTACTGAAAGTCAAAGTAATTCACTATAAGTTTGTAGTGGGTTGACAGTGGCTGGATGTCAGGTGCCCACCAGAGCCACTGTATCACTGCCCTCCTCAGCTGTACAATAGAGAAAATATTACAAATGGCTTTGGGGTTGAGATAAGGATAAGGAGATATCACTCACCACAGGCAAAATAGACTTGACTTGGGGAAATTAATTAATTTTATTATCACATTAGAGTAGAGTAATGAAAAGTAAAAACAAATCTTAAAAATACCTTTCTCCCACCCTTCCCTCCTTCTCAGGCTTAACTTTATTCCTGAATTCCTTCTCCTCCCCACAATGATGGAGGTGGATCGGGAATGGGGGTTACCGTAGTTCACCACACTTTGTCTCTGCTGCTGCTTTCTCAGAAGCAGGACTCCTCACACTCTTCCACTCCACCAGCATGGCGTCCCTTCCGGAGGAGACAATCCTCCATAAACTTTTCCAATGTGAATCCTTCCCACAAGCTACAGTTCCTCACAAAATGCTGCAGTGTGGATTCCTTCCATGGGGTGCAATCTTTCAGGAACCAGCTGCCCTAGTGTGGGTCTTCCATGGGGTCACAAGTCCTGCCAGCAAACCTGCTCAAATGGGGACTTAACTCTGCATGGGTCTACAGGTCCTGCCAGGAACTTGCTGCAGTGTGGGTTCCTGGGGGGTCACAGCAGCATGCAGTTGCAGGTGAATCTCTGCTCCATGGTCATCAGCACGGGCTACAGGGGAATATCTATGATGCCTAAAACACCTCTCCCTCCATCTTCACTGACCTCGGTGTCTGCAGACTTCTATCTCTCATATACTTTCACTCCTCTCTTCTCTCACTGCTATTTGCTTCTCTGAAACAACTTCATTCCCTTCTTGGTTATCTTATCCCAGAGATGTTACAATTGTCACTGATGGCTCGAACTTGGCCAGCAGCAGGTCTATCTTGGAGCCAGTTGGCACTGGCTCTCTCACACATGGGGGAAGTTTTTGGCATCTTCTCACAGCAGCCACATCTGAATACCGCTTCAGATACTGGAAGGCTGCTCCAAGGGGTGCTGCTTCTCGACAACTTCAACTTTTTCACTGGCTTCACAGAGGAGGTGCTCCAGTCCTTTGACCATCTTCATGGCACTTCTCTGGACTTGATCCAACAGGTCCACATCTTTCTTGTGTTGCGCAGTCTAGAGATGGTGCAATACTCCAGGTGAGTTCTTAGAAGAACAGAGTAGAGGGGGAGATTCACCTCCCCCAGCCTGTTGGCCATGCTTCTTTTGATGCAGCCCAGGATGCAGTTGCCTTTCTGCACTGCAATTGCCAGCTCATGCCCAGTCTCTCATCCCCCAGCACCCCCAAGTCCGTCTCAGCAGGGCTGCTCTCAATTAGTTCTTCACTCCACCTGTGCTCATCAAGGATTGCCGTGACCCAGGTACAACACTTTGCACTTGGACTTGTTGAGCATCATGAGGTTTTTTTTTGGCCCACTTCTCAAGCTTGTCCAGTCTCTCTAGATCGCATCCTGTCCTCTTGTGTCAACTGCAGCACTCAGCTTCGTGTCACTGCAAACCTGCTGGGAGTGCACTTGATCTCACGACCTATCCCATTGAAAAAGACATCTTAAAGAGCACCAGTCCCAAGACAGAGGCCTGAGGGACACCACCCATCACTTGTCTCCACTGGGACATCAAACTGTTGACTGCAACTATCTGGGTGTGTCCACACAGCCAATTCCTTATCCAAAAATAGTCCACATTTCAAATCCATGTGTCTTCAATTTGGAGATGAGAATGTCATGTGGAACCATGCCAAAGGCCATGCTGAAGCCTAAGTAAATGACATCAGTCTGTCTTCCCTTGTTGACTCTTGCGGCCTCTCTATCATTGGGAGAGAACAGGATAAGAACACTGAATGTTGGGGTGGATCATTTCTACTACAGTGAATCCAGTTATATATATTGACTTCTCAAGGACAAGCATGATATATTTTTATTTGGTGGATTTACAAATGGTAAAAGACTATTTGCCACTCTTCATCTTTCACCATTTGAAAGTAAGAATCCAAGATGAAGAAAAACACACATTTTTTATAGTCAAAATACTAGATTTGAGTGGAGAAAGTGACTGCTGAAGAATAAGATGATATGTTGCATGATGTATGAGTGTCTTAAACAACAAAAGATTCCTTAACAGTTTTTCCAGGCTTTGAATCAAGACAAGGAGTATACAATATATTTTTTAGTTTTCCTTTTTTCTCCTTTGTGAAGGCATTTAGACATGATGAAAGAAAGAAATGCAATATCACTGGCTTGAGTAAGGCATTGTGTGGGTAGTTAAGACAAGTTTTTCATTTCATTTCTGTAGAACTTTCTTCTCATCTCTATCAAACTGAGGCATTTAGTTTTTCTATGTTCAAAGTGGGCAGCTTCAAAATAGTGTATTGTTATTTCTTTTGCAGAGTATTGTAATAATATGGATCAAAAAGATTAAACTTTTATGAGTTAAAACATGGGAGAAAATCAGAAAAAAATGTCCTGTACATACACGTGTGAGGAAAGAGCCCATGGAGATGACTGAGAAAGGGAGTAACAGAGTACAAGAAAGACATTGGGTCGAGGGCAAGATCAAACTATACATATCAGAGCAATATTAGACCAACTATATGTTATTTTGAAAATCCCACTGCTGATTTTTTTTTTCCTTTTCCCCTGGAATCTAGAGAGACTCAATGCACTGAGCAGATATTTTAACCACCAAAGTTACTAACTGACCATCTGACCAATATCCAGGTATAAGGTGGAGCATCTCTCTTACCTCTGGGTGTCTTGGGGTGATGTTATGATACTTGTATTCCCTATCGTTTGCATATGTGCTTAGAAATGTGGTCCTGTAGCTTTAATTGCATCCAGCAGCCGAGAGAAACTGCCGGGCACGGGTTGTTTTGAAAAAAACTCCCCCAGGCTTATTGCTTAGTCTGGCCATTGCCACTGTCCGTGGTTGCTGCTAGGTTTTTTTTTTTTTTCCCTTCCCTGGGATTTTGGTTTTTCTCCTTTTTTTGTCCCCGTTCTGGATTTTTGCTATTCTGGACTGTTTTCTCTCTCTCTCGCCTGAGGAACCAAGAAGCCCCCAGAGGACAGTAGACAAGAATTCCCCAGGGAGCCACCAGAGCAACTCCACCCGGCTCTCCGGGGATCCCCGGAGTGGGGGAAGCTGCACCTGAGGAAAAGGACACTAAAGTTCTTCAGTCGTTTACCCAGGTTTAATAATTTGGGTTTGTTTTTTCCCTCTTTCTCCCTTTCCCCTTCCCTTGTGCCTTGCAGGGCACCCTGCGTGTGTTATTAAATAAACAGTTGTTTTTTTATTTTTCCCACTTTCATCCAAGAGCTTCTGTTGTGGTGGGGGAGGGGGTGTCAGAGGCCTTTGCTGGGGGAGGCTTTTATTCAGAGTGCTTCCCACCTGGAAAATTTGTCTCTAACCCGAGACACTGGGTAGCTGTCTTTCACTGACTGTAGGCTGAACTCACCGTTGCCTCAGGAGAAGCACCCAGGGCTACCTGGATCATCAGGTGTATGCATGGCAGAAAGTGTCTGTCCAGGCCCACTCAGAATATTATCTCCTGAGTTGTGCACCAAGGACTGTGCTACCATTCTTGCCTTGTGGCTCCAGACTTGTCAGTGACACCAGTGAAAACAAACACACATTTTCTGACACTATGAAGACCAAAGTAAAACAGTCAAAAAATTGGAGCTTCCCAGACCACGAGGAGAAATTGAAACATTCTCAGCTTTTAGATATTGAGCTTTTGTCATACAAGTCAATTCTGCTGTAAACAATGGATTTGTACACCTGCCAATCTTGATCTAATTTATACACAACATTATATTTTTTGCTGGGTGAATTTCTGAACATTTCTTCTTCATTTATTTTTAGTATTAGGGTTTCTTTAAGGCATAGACTGATGTCCAGTCTTTTGCTAGTCCTACTTTCACTGAAATTTAGGATAAGTATTAAAGGCAATTTTTGAGGAAGGAACATAAAAAAAGATTGTGTTCACTTATATGATTCTCCTTGTCACACAGTAACAGCATTTTTGGGGGCATTTGCAAACACTTTACTCCCAGATGTTACCAATACCACAGGGAAATAGATTATCTTTTAATAATACCTTTCCCAAAGATCAGTCCCCCTATTGGAAAGGAGCATTGAGATTAGCCAGTAGGATTCTTTTAACAAAGTAAAAGTGCCATTAGGCAGCAGGTATTTGTACAGCACACCAGCACTTTCATTCACAACTCTCTCAAGCCTTCCAGACAATTAAGGAAGATGTAAAGGGTTAATCAACGATAATTTGTGATCTTGTTTAGTATCAGGAAAAAAATTTATTTCCTTTCTTTTTTTCTATTCTTCAACAGCAGAATATGAGCTTTCCAGAAGAATAAAAGACATGACTTGCTAATATACTGGCCCTGTATGACATTTCCAAGAAAACACAGTCTGTGGGTTGAGCTAGAATGATCCTGGCAGCTAGTGCATACAATTCAGCAGCAGTCACCATCCAAGAATACGCAGGGCTGCTGTGTCCTGGGGTCTTGGAGTTGGCATGCTGCCACACTCACTCTTACTCCTTTCCAAACAGATAAAAGCATATACTGATGCTTCTGCCATCCTATCTATATCCAGTACCCTCCACATATTTTTCTCATTTAGTTATACAAAAATGGCAATATCTTAAATATATCATACCATTTTATGGGGGCATTCCTAAGCCTGTCATTGAAAATCATCTAAAACCTGCCAACAGACCCTATCTTCAACCTCCATTTCAGCTATGGCATAGCCAAACTGCATGTTTTACTAATCTGCGCTATTTTACAGCTTGAAAACAGGTTTGGTAATGCTTTTTGAATGCTTTTCTGAGCTTGATTTAATCTCATAACCTTCACCTGTACCCATTGCTTAGGTTTATGACCAGGCTCTGGACACCTCCTTGGTTTTTTGACAAGTTGCAGTAATAGCAAAAATTTTCAAGCCTCTGGCTTGAAAATGAAATGTCAGTCCACAAAGTTGCTGGTAGGGAGAGCTGGTGACAGAAAACCTCAGGGTGTGAGTGAAAGGAGCCTTGTAGTTTGACAACTGCAGATTCCAGCCTATTAATTACATTGACCTTAACATCGAAGCACTTTCAGGTAAGAGAGTTAACAGCAGCAACACTGTAAACTTACTGCTTTGGGTGGTGTAGTAACAGTTTATATAAATGATCAATTTAAAACAAAGGAAAAAAAAGAAAGGTACATTAATTTTTTCATTCATTTGCAGTAGCTTGGCTTCCTTCCCCTTGCCCTCATCACAACCACCAATTTCCCATGAAGACAGCAGGTACATGGCAGATTTTAACAACGAACATATTTGTGGGTTGATTTGATCCTTTGCACTAGATATAAATACCAACCTACTCCTTGAAGGGTTCTATGTGCTTTAGTTGCACCCACCGCAACTGGTGGTACTCCAAACAACTACACTGGCTGCTTACTGGAGGACTTGAATTGTGCAAAGCTGTGTGTTAAGAGAGTTCTCAGGAGAGACACAGATCAAAATTTATTAGAACAGTTTTTATTAAAGTTGTCATTTAACCCCAGCCAGCAACCCATGCAGTTTCTCACTCACTCCCCTAGCAGGAGCATCAGGGAGAGAATTGGAAGGGTAAAAGTTGGAAAACCCATGGGATCAGATGAAGAGCGTTTAATAGGGAATGCAAAAGTTGTGCACACAATCAAAGCAAAGAAAGAAATCCATTCACTGCTTGATCATGGGAAGCAGGGCTTCAGCCATCCTCAGGAGAGCAGGGCCCCACACATAAGTCACACGTAACCGTGACTTGGGAAGACACTCCAAATGCCCCACACTTCCTCCTCCCCCC